>DWEJ01000713.1:0-15239 GCA_018245835.1 Mysoria sejanus stolli
TACGATAACCTTAACATTCGAACTTGAAATTTAAGTGAATTGTGGTCGAATTTCGACCAGTAGGCGGCCACTAGTAATAAATAATTGAAACAAGTTGGTTATTGGACTAATCATAACTGCTGAACGGTCGCAAATGTCAATACTGACCCTGAGCAAAAATAGCAAATTATGACATTTCGATCTGAAGTAATACTCAAATTTAGACACGGCCACAATACAAGTGTATTATGAAGCGTTCCAGCAATATTTTCAACTTCGAATCTCGGTTTATTCATTGCAGTAAGTAAAAGAAAACCATTTTAACTACAAGTAGAAAAGATAGTAAAAATATGACTGACTATATAATCTAATACATGTGAATATCTATACCATTGACCCTATGTGATTTTGTACAAAGGCACTCATGAAATCCTATGCTTATTCCAAAACATCAAATTAAGAATGCATCCGAATTGTTATTTCTGAGTCTAAATCATTACGGTATATATTAAGTCAAACTGAGGGGAAACTCATTAGGTTGGCCTGCGGTGTAGAGTAGTTTAGAATTACCAATCACGGGCTCGCCTCGGGTTCCCGCTGCCAACTCACTAGATTCCGCTGGTTCGTGTTGCCAATGCAACTCGTCGTTTTGTATGAAATAATTAAATTCCTCAAGACTTATGGACGAAGCTTCGTAGCCAGTAACCAAGTGCTGGTGTAATTTAGCTTACCGGACCTTACAGCTTAAAAGATTTAAATCAGAAGTTAGAATGAAACATCCCAATTTTTTTTGTACTTCGCAAACTCTAACTGGTGATTTTATCGCACATAATGATAGGATATAAGGATGTAAGGATATAAGAATGTCGGAAATAAGAAGGTTTGTAACAGTGGAGGTATTTGGCGCTCAGTGCTGTCTGCCCAACCCGTAAGGTGGCGTAAAAATATGTATGTTCGAAATAATGAAAAATACTAATATTTCTACGTAAAAATAATAATTCTATCAACAGTTTTTAAAGATAAGCTGTAAGTTGTATCAGTTTACTAAAAATAACTACGTTAAAAAAACCGACTTCAAAAGTAAAAAGTAAAAAATAATAAAGATTTAATATTAAATATATAATACTACCTATTATTACTAGAAAAACTAGAACTAGAAAAAAAAGAGCCGTATTCGTCAGTATTAAATTGGCTTGGCACCGACTTCAAACCTATTAGTATATAGCACATGTAAATAATAGGTAGTATATAATTAATATTAAATCTTTATTATTTTTTACTTTTTAATTTTGAAGTCAGTTTTTTTAGCGTAGTTATTTTTATCTACAATCGAATAATCAAACGTAACCTGGTCATTTTCAGTGTTGATATTGTGTCACAGAATAATTAACATAGCACCTAGCAGTACAATACCCAGCTAGGTTTGCGCGACGGTCGCTCATTAGACATTCTCGGCTTCGGAATGTCTTGGCACTTCCGCCAACGGCCAGCCCAGTGGACTGACGCCGAATTTATCAACCGGTTATTTCAGATTTAGTAATTCCCATCAGTAGTAGGGTGGGTGTACTTATATCTTATCTGTTAGATTTTACCCACAGGTTATGGAACTATATTTTTTGTTTATAAATCTTGTTTGTATATTTTTCGGAGGAGATCGACGTATGCTGATTCTAATTTTTTTGAAGCCATAAATCTTCAGTTTATGTAGGGACGTAGTCAAACTTTTTTTTCTGTTGTACGATTACGTTCTTTGAAGATCTTAGTTATTCATGACATCAGATGCGCACAGGTTACTGATCAATAAAAATATGTCTGTAATGGATTGTACAGTGATTGGTCCTATTTAAATTCATATTCATGTTCATTTCCTATAAGTCATTCGATTTCGTTGTAGTGTCAATGAATCAGTGTCGTTTATAATCAAAGCACAGATTAATATTATGTACATACATACATACATATCTTCACGCCGGGTCCCTCACGGGGTAGGCAGAGAGCACTGAGTGCTAAATATCTATATCCTTGCAGACCTGCCGCGCCTCCTCCACATTCATACATGCACGCCGGTCTAATATTATGTGTTGCAGACACCGGCCTAATGTGCTCATTCATTTATTCGTTCATTTTTGGCTAGTGGGTCACATGTTTGGGAGTTGAGAGCATTTCCACTCGACGCTCGTATTTGCTTAAACGCAATGCTACGGAATATTCTGGAAAATATTCGGCAATGCACTCGCAACCGTATTCTGAACTTAGTAAACCACCTGAGTAATGTAAGGGGAGTTAGTGTACTTAATGTAACGTTAGTATTGTGCACGCCGCTGCCAGCTAATAGCTAACTGGCTTTGTTCTGTTCAACGCACGTGATTCTAGTCCGCTGTGTTGTGGGTCTTGTGGGTGACAGGATATTGTGACGCGTTAAGCTAAACTTGGTGTATACTAAGCGTATTCTCAGTATCCCATAAGTTGGTTGGAGTTAGCCAAGACTGCGCAATGGTAGTCGCTGCCAGCACTTCTTTATCCAGATCATTTAGCTTTACTCTGCTATTACCTATATAGTGTACTCATTTAGTTCACATTATGCAAGCGTATGAGGCGCAGGTAGGCACTGGATGCGGGAGTTTCTGCAAACGCATTTTTGCGCCTCAATGAGGCTTGTTCAGTATATCCGTCCGCGCCTCAACAATACACGACATGGACGAACTTCAATCCATCAATGAGTCCTTTATATGTTCGGACAAATAAAGAAGAATAGTATGAAATATTGGTGGGGTTGAAATTCAGTGCAAACTTTCGTCGCTCCAGCTAAAGTAAAACCATGGGTTTTCCCGCTCGGGAAATGAGTTCTCCATTTATATACAAAGTGAGGCTTTTGTGTTTTGTTTCAATTTAACCTAACTCTATTTCTCTTTGCTTATTATTCTTTGTTATTATCTGGTTAATTGAGTTTTTTCAGTTTTTCAGCACAAGTCTAAGCTTTTATCTTCAAGCGATATGCAAAGTACCAAATTGTTCCCATATAAAACGCCACGTTTGGAACTTGAGTTACCCTTATGATATAACTTGGAATAACTTCCACTTGGTTAATAGATTTTGGAGTATTATCTCTAGTATACCTTTATCATTTACGACATCCCAAATGCTTGTGTGTGGTTAGATTTTTTATATAAACTAGTGGCCGCCTGGTGGTCGGATACCGACCATAATTCACTAATATTTCAAGATTGAATATTAACGTTATTGTAAGAAACAACACCAAGCTACATACAACAAAATTAAAAAAATGAGGACAATAAAAAAGAAAAGTTTTATAATTAAATAGATTAAATAATTTACGTAAAAAAACTAAAAATAAACATTTATTAAAAAAATATTAACCATTGATATTTATATTTTAATATCAAACTATCTATATATCGTACAATAAATATCGATAAATAAATATCGATTTGAATGCCTCGTGGGTCGTGTTGGTTGCAGGTGCGACTGCGGATCGGGAGGTCCCGGGTTCGATACCTGGGTTCGAACACTACAAAATTTTCTAATTTCGAATTTCTAGTAGTAGTTTGGAGTCTGGATATGTGCCCGATGCATGGCAATAGGCTCACCACCTATTCCACAGTGGGACGGAAACGTAACCGGTGAAACGTGGGAGTGTTCTGCATTCCTCTGTCTACCTCTTCGGGGATTACAAGCGTGAAGTTACGTTTAAATATAGCTATTTCTAAATGATAACATTGATACATTATTATCCATAGCCCTACTGTACGTACAGTGTTTTGTAAGCATGTGTTTAGTCAGTGTGCGTGAGGTGGTTTTTCGATGAAATATAATATATTTATAATGCTTTATTTCATAAAATACTATCTTTCAGCAACAATCCCACATCAAAACTTTATAGTGTGCCAACTTTCATACTCCTTCGTTCACGCATCGTTCGTAAAAAGGGAGCAAAAGGTCGACGCTTCACGTATTAATATATAGATGATAATTATCGTATCTACTACATTTCGTGGTATTATTGAAAATGTTTGGAAATGCGAATATAATATTTTCCAAATATGTTTGACAACCTGTTACTATTGCTCCTTCCAATATTATTATAATTTGTAGAGGTATTGTACGCGCGATGTTTGCTCGGGAAAATTCCTGGAAGCGAGAGTTTGATGATACGGAATATATATTTATATAACGATATATAAAAGTATATTATATTCGTCGGTTGCCTACCTGGCAACTCGCGCGTGTATGACAATAATTGATCAAACATCGTCGTGTAGGAACAGCGGTACTTGTTTAGTTCTTTATTACGCGTATTTTATTATTAAAATTGAGTAGCAAATATGTTTCGTTCTCTTTCAAAGACATATTTTCAAACCTTGCAAATATGTACATGTTTTCTGATTTAATATTCTAGTTAGCTTTTACTTATGCGTTGAGGTAGTAAAAAATTATAGATATACATAGTCTTGCCGCGACTTTTGCTGCCTAATAATTTCAAATAGAACTTTTTAACTGTTGGGCCTTTTTTACTTTAACATATTACTACTGAATAATTTTTGCCGACATGTACCCGTACTGGATAGCGCTAGCTGGACGGCTGCTACTGCTCGCGCGACGTTAGGGCGGATTTACACGGCAACGGTCTTACCGATTCGGTATTCGTATACGGTTTATGCAATATCCTCAACCCCAAATTTCTAGCGTAGGGATAATAGGCAAAAATCCTTCAAGGAGGGGGGGGGGGGAAGAATATGTCCAGCATTAGAGTTACACATTAGACTGGTGTTGATACGGCTTAATGAATAGAGTTTAAATGCTTTTAACCGTACAAGGTTTACGGTACCGTGTGAATATAACCATAATGTATGCGTACGTCACTGGAAACCTTATACGAAAACCTTATCAGTATTCGTAACGTGTGGACGCACGTTTAGTTCCTAAACATTCCTCAGCTAGGGAATGTCCAAGCGAGTTGGCTGGCGATTCTAGACAGGCTAAGTCATGGCATATCGATTCATTGGTTCTTGCTTAACGTGTACAGAGTTCCGTAGTAATTGACTAACCGTTACTTTTGCTGACAAAACCATCGTTAATTGGTCCGTACACTTAGACACACAAGTACTCCAGCCGCCATGTCAAGTCGAAATCATCCCCCGCAATCACAAATATTTTGGTAACGGCACGTCTTTTCATTTTTTTCTTACTTTTAAATATATGGAGTAGGTCCCATATATCACAGGAGCTTGCACAGGAACAGATAAAATGTCGTATGGAAAAATAACAGGTTGAGGAAAAGGTGCTTTACATTTTATAATTGTGGAACATTTTTTTGTAATAGAAAAAACTTATTTTTAAGTAATGAAAAATCCTTATTTTGCACTATCGCTAACCTTCTGGTTACTCTACAATTACACAGTTATGGAAGTTCTTAATCATATAAACCAGGGCTTCTTAAACTATGGGTCGTGACCCCAAATGGGGTCGCGTAGCAAAATTCTGGGGTCGAGAGATTTTAATGTCAAATATTTAATTAATTTTATATTAGTTTATTTTTCTTTTATATTTGTATGGGGTCGTCAAGAAACTCGCAATCATAAATGCTGTGGTGAATGACAAAAGTTTAAAAAGCCCTGATATAAACGAATAACTGAATAAGAATGGTAATAGCCACCGAACTAGTGGTAGAATTTCAGCGCATCTGCTTAGAGAAACAGAAGAGATATGTCCTCTATTTATACGTAACAGTGTAGTACACTGCCACGTTTCACCAGTTCCGTTTGCGTCCCACTATGGAGCAGGTGGTGGGCTAGTACATCACGTTAGATCTGAACGTTAGAACATCATCTGGATTCATATCATCGACTTTAGCATCGTCATTATTCGTTCCATCACAATCGATTCGTAGTGAGCGAATTCACCTTCACCATAACAATCTTAAAACACATAAAAATGTTATGCCGTTTTTCCTACGATCCCCGTTAATTGTAGTTACAGGCTTCGTCCGGTTCCTCATTACTGTCGCGAGCTGGCTATCTATTGCGAGCGTAAATCGACTAACTTTATAACCCCATATCTTTGATCACCTTTCATCAGCCGACACTAAAACATCTACGGTAATTAATATTTTCACTGAATCCTACTCCTATTAAAATATTATAAATGTGAAAGTTTGTAAACATGTTTGTTACTTTTTCACGAAAAAACTACTGGACGGATTTGCATGAAACTTTTACATCGGAATAACTTATAGGCTACAATGATCGGTATAACATATAGGCTACATAATTTTATGTAATTTTGGTCGTACTATAACGATACATGTCAATTAAGTCGGAAAAAATCTGGTCTCTGAGAGTTATCTTGGCTTTCACTGCCTAAACCATTGGAGTTACACAAAGATGATGTACCGTCGAATAGTTTGTCTTGAATAGTTCTAAATAAAAGTATGTGACAGCATGTACCTAACTTTTATGAGTAAGCTACTATGACCAAAATTAAAACCATAAATTTAATTAAATTAGATACTTTTTTGCAATGCAAATTTTAGTATATTTATCAAACTTTTTAGTATATATTTATCAAAGTCTTATTAAAATCAATACATTTTTCGCTTTAAGTATTTCATGTAGATAAACTTAGTCTTTCATACTAAGTAATTTGGCCAAATAATTTAAAAGTTATCACGATATGATTGACTGGAATGGAGCGCCATATTAAGATTATTTTAGTTTACTATTAAGATTTTTTCTTACTATTGAAATGTAATGTCACCAAACTTAATGTGGCAGACGAATTTCCACGCAAGCGAATCCGCGGGTAAAAGCAAGTATTATCATAAATTCGATACGTCTATAGCAATTTATTGATTTGGTAAATGAAACAACTTATAAATCAACGGACCCTTAAATACCAAGTACAGATATTTTTTTTTTATTTTCTATTTTTTCCTTTATTTTAATTTTAAGTTTCCGGTATATTTATAAGCGTTTAAAATATTAATGTGGAACAGTCTCTGCATTAAACTGCACTCGAATTGGCGTAGGGTGTAGTCTCACTGAGTCTTTACTCCGGTTGCGAGGATAGGCCCATGCCCAGCTTTGGCCAGACAGCGAGTTCTAGTTGTGATGCCAGGACGTATCCATGTGTGTGTGTTCAGTGAGTGTTTGTATAAGTATTTGCGCGGATGTGTGAGCAGAGCGATACGACCTCGCAGCCGGGGTCTTATGCCCTCATTAGTAGTAAAACGTTGGCCCAAATATTTTGATACGATACCTTTTGACCAATTAGGACTAGGTACTTAATATCTCTGCACGCGTCCTCTAGTTATTTGGGTGTGTATTTTATTATGTACATTTCAAGATATCAGCGCAACGACCTTTTTGGTGTTAAAAACATGTTTTCTTTAACACGCTTTTTTAGTTTAAATGATCTTATTACTAATTTCTTTCTTAATATTTGAATGTGTTTGTGATTAAACAAATCACCTATTATAGCTAGGAATACGTTTTAACATTATTATAATTCATATTTTCTCCGTATATGAGTTTTTTCGTAAATGTTTTGAGAAAATAAATGTCTTTAAGCTGTAAATATACGAGTACCATCCAGATGATTGCTCAGCCAGGAGTCAATATCTGCACTTCCGTATACAGACATATCCATGTATTCCACTGACAGGCGATCATACTTTTAATATTAATTATTATTGTATCATCATTCCAGGTCACTTACGGGGTAGGCAGATGGCACCGAGTGCCACATATCCCTAACATTACACAGCTGACGTTCTTCTTCTTCAATTTTTTCATACAAGGAGATTCGGAGATTTCTGTCGCCTTCACCAGCCAGCCCATCACCACTGAACCTTGACACTATGTGTATATTTCTACATTTTCGTTAAAATTGTGTGTGTATAAATTGTTCCTTGCGAATACTATATATGTGGGGTCCGAATCCCTCATTAAGCACGGAATCCGCCGGCCCCTTTATAGCGAGCTTACATGCGACCCGACGAACTTAGCCTCAGTCTCGTACGACCATGTGTGCGCTGCTCTATGATAGCCTTAACAATAGCACTGGCTGGAGATTTTGTGACAATTCTCAATGCCAACAATATTTTTGTTTATACAATTCACATAACATATTATTATAAGTTATAATAATACAGTTATACGGAATACACTAAATTTTTATAATCCATATGGTCATATAATAATGTTTTTTTTTATTACATACAATACTAAGTTATGCTGTATGTATATGAGAGAAGGAAAACTTAATTAACAATGGATAAGATGTTCTTTACAAGGCAAATTTTACAATTAAATGCTATTCAATACAGATTCAAATGAAACACTATTTTAACAAACTGAATTTTCTCGCTGTCTTACTACTATATTGCATATTTACGAATTTAGCAGATTGGAGACAGATATAATCAAGCCTGTGAACTATCAATTCTTCTAAAAGTTGGCGTACTGCATGTCTTGTATATCAGTGTTAATACTTTTTTATGCTATGTACAATAGTACAACTATTTATGAGTAGGTACTATTATGTTACCGTACGATTCTAAAGTTCAAGAACTGCATCTCGGCGTACTTTAAATATAGGCTGTATACTCATTTTGCGTATGAGTTCCTTTGATGACCCTGTAAAACTGTGCAACGTTCGGTCTTACTAGTAATATACTAGAAGTTATGAAGATTACTCTCATATAGCTAATACTCAATAATTACGATCTTAGGTTTGAAACTAACGTACTAGCTTTATTATTAAAAGTTGACATTTAGAACACCGTATACGTTAGGGTCCTAAATTCCTAACATGATAGTAGGTTTTTGAAATCACTTAAGTCAAAATAAGAAGCTAATGCATTTCCTACTTGTAAAATAGGAAATGTATAACCTTTATAGTTTGTGATACCGATAAAGTTTAAATTCGAGCCTCAAGCCTGTGATGGCGGCAGACGTAATTTCTTAGTTGGTGTCGCAATTGTCATGGAAATGAAATGCAATGTCCACCGGTCAGGTCCTGTTAGGTCCACCATCGCACCGTTAAATTTCATTGTCAACTCAATTGCAATCGTCTCTCCCTATCTACGCTTGCGTTATCTTCGACGCGGCGTCGCTCGTTTGTTTGCAAACATTCATTCTATCAACGCGGCGCCATCTTTGTTTTTGTATCGGTCTGCGTAGTAATTGGTGCTATACGTTTATTGGCGGGAAAATTTGATTATATATCGCATTAATTGTTTCTTTTAACTAAAACCGTTATTAAAATATAGGTAAATTAATTACTCATTACATAGGTATTTTAAATATCTACGCGTTAAGTGATAAAAGGCGGAAAGTAAACTATCTCAGATTTGTAAAATAAACGTTTTATGACGCAAATGACTCGTCGAAGTTTACCTGCCACATATTCTATTATTTAGCGGTGCATATCTACAGAAAGGCATTTCACGTTCGATTATGATTAGTGAGTTTGAAGTCGTACCTACATGCGACCGGATAAGTTAATAAATAGGTACCGTATATTAATTTAGTTTATATAAGCTATCCGTACTCTTTTACACTGGTAACAGACCCATTGCTACTTTCAAAGGCAGATACGTCGTTGTAGGAACATGTATGATGCACGAACCACAATCGCTACTCTGAAAAATGAATAGTTTTAATGATGATTGACTTCATAGTAGAAGTAAATGTATCTTATAACGAAAATCGCAGGCACTTGCGGGCGGTTGCTAGGTGGGAGCTTTTCAGTGTTTGCTTTGAGATTGATGGTGAGATCCAAGTTTATCGAGGTGTCGCGTTCCCCGCGTGCGTCTTTCCGCGAGTTGATCCCCTGCGCCCCTAGCGTTGCGCTTTACCTGCCAAACTAAACAAACGCGGGTAAATTGAGCCAACGGCCCCGAAGACGGGGAGGCGGGTGGCGTGGGGCGCGGCCTCCGCTCGCGCGTGTTATCGAACCGCGACGGACGGTGCGCCGCCGCAGCCGACGGCCATCTACCTGTCTATACGGCTCTACTCAGAACGTACCCCGGGACCGACCCGCGTCAATAGCGACAACTTACGAGCCATTCGGTCAAAGTCACAGTAGAGCGAGGGGTTTCTACGTTATCGGGCTCTTAGCATTCACAAATTAAACGTCGAGTACGGGGTACCTTACATATCAACTTGAAAGGATTCCGGTGAAGATAAACAATTTGGTTACAACTGGTGTACGGAAGTCAAATAGGTAATAATGTTACAACAGAGTAAAAAGTACAGCGGTCGAATATCCTCGCTCGCTTACCAATTCAGTATTGTCAAAGGCGTACGGTATTTACGCGGGCACCCCTTGAAATGCGAAACACAAAAGTGAGTTGTCAAAATTGCCGGGAGCTTTGTATCAATAGTGGGGCTCGCTAAACGATTAAATCGAACAAAAAACGACAAAAAACCAATGGTACCACGACCGAGTACGTCGCGATAACAAACAGAATTCGTTGAAAAAGCACACGCTGCGACCCAATCGATGACCGGCACTGTATATCAACTTTATCGTTTTTGCGTCGTCCATAACTTGGCACCGCACGCCCGCCGAAAGCCAGTAAGTATGTAAATTACGGTCGCGAGCGGCCGTCCTCGGATGCCCACTTATCTATTCAAATTCGGCTCCGGGTGCGGGGTTGCGTCGCCGGCCCGCGCTAATCAAAATCCGATCAGCCATTAAGTGTTCTCGCTATCTACGCTTAGTTTACGAGCGGGGGCCGCGCGGGCGGCGAGGGCGAGCGTGATCACTTATTTATGTCGCTAGGCCCCGCGACTGAAAAACTACCCTCGTCGATGCCGCCGCGAGACGCGCGCCCATAAACCCGCCGCCGCTTTGTAATCAAGCGTGCCGCGCTTTTTATGAGCTCGCCCTTTGCAGTCACCGCTCGGGATAAATTTAGCCCGCTATCTGATATCGAGGCTGGGTATAAACTTTTATACGTGTCCGCTTGGACGGGAGCGGCCGGAATCGGCTCGCGGGTGGAATTGCATTTTCTCGTACCTATAAAACACTTTCCGTCCCTGGTCGCCTATATTTAACATGTTCACGATGTCTCGCTAATGAATATACGGCGAGTGTATGTACGTAAGTATGCATCCGTGTAGGTACGTGTGTACAGCGCAGTGTGCACGAGCGTGGGCGGCGCCGCGATCTGCATTATCGCCAGCGATCACGGACCGCGTGTATTTTTACCTCCGCGTAGGCAATATAAGGGAGCTGAACTTTTAACATGAAATAGCGGAAAATACCTATCAGTATCTATTATCGTACAGGCAATTAAAAGATTGTTTAGTTAGAATGTATACAATCGTTGTAAGTTTAAAATTTATGATATACAAAATTCGCTTCTCATTGCCGCTATTGTCCATTAACAGTAATAGAACTTTTATTTCTTCATGATTGTTTTAGAATAAAAATAATTATTTGCTTGCATTTCTACTAATTTGCAATTGGCCAGCGTTATAGACTATTGCCGTAATCCTTTTCATTCTGAGAAGAGACCCATATCCAACAGTGTAATGATAAAAGAATTGTTGAAGACGGTGATGTGCATAAACCTATTGAAATGTTCTTAATAAAACTAATAAGTAAATTTGCTAATAAAATTATTGCTCCTTTTAACAATTCTAGAATCGAAAGAAAATTATAAATTAGTATGGAAAAATCTAAAAAAAAACAAAAATTATTGCATTATAGTGACGCTCCCCGTTCCCGCTGGCTCTCGTCGGAGAAAACCGGTTCGAACCGGTTTTAACTGGTGTAGGCGATATACGGCATTATCGTATTTTTGCCGAGATCGATGGGTCGCGGCGAACGCCACCTGTGCTTTCACGTCTCGAAACATCCATCACGCTTGTGAGCCCGCGACTACCTACACTTGAAAATTATGTGGGAGCTAGAATATACATGTAGGTATATATAACATAAAATTGTACGAGTAAATATGATGTTAAATTGAAAATGATATGCGAACATGAATAGAATGATTATATCAAAATTGCATTTGAGTATTCATTGATGAATTAATAACATAATTATTTTTCTTAATAAATATTTATATTGGTAGATATATGTATATGTACATAGTATACTGGCCTATTGATTATAATTGTCCAAGCGCGGCCTGTTTTGAGGTCAGACCGCTGTACATATGCGGAGATGTCCCAAGATATTTCATTATAATTTCATAATAACGTGAACCCCACATATGGTCTTATCCCAAATTAGTCAAACCTTATGCTATGATAACTGGACACTTGATAAACATACATATATACAAAACACAATTATTTCAAATATACACTAATATACATATGTCAAATACAGAATGTCAATACAGCTGTCAAATACAGAACAAACATACGTACTCAACACACAAAGGTTTGTACTGGACGGGAATTAAACCCACAATTTCCGATTCAGCTTCCAAAATCACTAACCGCGATACCAGTAGACCTGAAATACATTATTGTACAAGTACGTTAGATTTGTTAAGACATAGTTATTTGACATTCTGTGCTCTGTGCCTACCTCGTGAAAAACGTGGTGTGATAATATAAGAATGGTAATACATTTGGTAACAATGGTAATACATGCCCATGTCGTAATCATGCTTATAGTTTGCGTAAAGGCCTTTTGTAGAGCCCCTATTACGCTTCCGACAGTCGATTTCTGAACATAAGATTCTCTAGAGGGGTTTTTGCTAATAAACCCTGTACTGCACCTGTCGGTTGGTGATCGCGGAGCACGGCTTCCCTCACGGTCTGCGCTGGTGCCCGTAGGTGACCGTGCTAAGATAACCAGCGGTATACCGCGATCTGCAAGAATACAAGTTAATATTGGTTATTAAAGCATAGTTTAGCGCGTTAAAGCGGCGAGCGCGCAGAGGGCGAGCACGTGTAAGGTGTCAGTCCGCACCTACGCGGCGGCGGGTGGATGACCGTCGCGTCGTGGCGTGACGCACGCGAGCCACGCGGTGACTGTGTAGTGCCGGCTCGGGCCCGTCTATTGATCCTATACGAGAGCAATCTGCGATAACTTGCAGTGTGTTTCGCTAACGGCTAGCGACCGTGACTAGATAGTAGCAAGGATTTATCCTTAATCCTAAATTATTATAAAGAACTTTCTTTTTGTCTGATCCAAGACGTAGGAGCAGTGTGACAAGTGACAACCTGATAAGCGACAATCAGGAATTATGAGAAATGTTATTACATTGACTGTCTCGATGGTCGTTTTGGTTGCAAGTGCGATTGCCAACCGGGAGGTCCCGGGTTCGATTTCCGGGTCGAAAACTACAAAATTTTCTAATTTGAATTTTTTAGTAGTGCTTCGGAGTCTGGATATGTGCCCGATGCATAACAATAGGCTCACCACCTATTCCATAGTGGGTACGTAAACGTTACTGGTGAAACGTGGGAGGGTTCCGCATTCCTCTGCCTACCTCGTCGGGCATCACAGGCGTGAAGTTACGTTACGTTGTCATACAATATTTAACCGGATCAGTCTACTGAAACTGTGTTGCATTCCTCTACTGTTTTCTAAAGAACGTATAAATTGCTTTCAAACTACCCTCATAAACGTAGCTCTATCTACGACTACCTTAACAAACGTCTGTGACAACGTCTCGGACGTTTGTGACAGAAGTTTATAAACCTACGCTGACGTATAGCTATTCAGTTGCAGTGGTAAGTTTATATTAAACGACTATTTAAGCCCGCGAGTCTACTTACAATCACGATATACGATATACAAACACAAGACGAAGGTGAAACAAGGGGAACAGTCGCGGCGATGGGTGGGATGAGGGGTGCGGGGCGCGGGCGGGGTCCGGTGGTCGCGCGTCGCGAGGCCGCCCTTGCGCGAAGGTGAGGTGACAATTAGCGCGCGGTCATTCGCCGCGGCGCGGCGCTGGCGCGACTTCAACGATGCCGATCGCCCGCGATAATCGACCGGACGCGACGCCCGCGCCGCGCGGCCACGCTATACCTATCAACTGCTTTTTATATAAGTATTTTTACTTTTTTGTAATTAACTCGATAGTAGGACATTTACCCTAACTGGTGAAAGATGAGAATGTACTTCACTTCTGTATCTATTTCTGTGTGTAAATAAACATCACACATGTATTTTATTTTCTTTGGGTAACATCGCACATGTTACATAAGCACGTCAGATTTGTAATAGTAGAGATATTTTTTAATTTTAGTGCTTTCAACTTATCTCGTATAGTAATAATTGTAATTTTTCTCGATGTACAAATGGCTCTCGATGTCCATAAACCTTAATATATTTTTCATAATTTTATTTTAATATTCATCCCAAGATATTATTGTGAGTGTAGTTAACAGACGTTCAGTTTAGTTCGAAATACGAAAAGGTGTAACAAGATCTCTTATCAAAGAATTAAGAAATGTTTCCTTAAAAAGAAATCGTAAATAGTTCACATAAGGTTCTGTAATGTTAGCATCGAACTAGGTAAAATATTAAACGAGACAAATTCGCGGTTAGCTCTGTGGCATAAATCTATTTATGTGTGGAATAGCATCTAACTGATGTCCATTAAAGCTCATCTGCTTGAATTAGCTGACTTCCGAAGTTTACTTCAATGGTATCTCTCTGAACTGAGACAAACCGCATGGTTGAACATTCTAAGAAGACCAGCAAGCCTTCGATGGGCTGCTATGGAATGATAGAAACGGGAACCGATTGCAGAATATTTAAAGGTTATATTATATATAGGCAAGAGTCATAAATAAATGCACTAATATCGCAGACGGAACAGAAGCGATTCGAATTTGTAAATTGAGACCTGATAAATGTATGTACAACTTTAGTAACGTAGAGTTCCCAGGGGAGCTAATGATACTAACGAGAACGTCACATGTTCTATTACTTTTAACTAGCAAAGATTCCGTTCTCGACGATTCGACGTGACACGCTCGCGGGCCGATACCAGTCCGGATTTAGCTTAATTGATTGACCTCGTTCGGCCACGCGGCCGATCACACGTGCCGCTCTCGTAATGTCAGCGTCAGATGTCCATGTGTTATGTATGTGTGCACGTGTGTGTGTAGCTGGTGCAAGATGCATTTCTTTTTGTGTGTTTTGGTTGCATCACTGAATTTTACCGCGAACACTTAGGATGTGTGGTAGAGATTCGTTCTGAGGCAGTTCTGGAGCGCCATAAGATGAGGTACTTTTGGGAGGCGTGAAAAGAG
>DWEJ01000714.1:0-15238 GCA_018245835.1 Mysoria sejanus stolli
TGCCTTTCTACACAAAATTAACCTCCATTTCTCAAAATTTTAAAAAAATACTCTTTTTTATGCCATTATTTAATAGGGTGATAACAATTCGTAGTATGTTATTTTTTAATGTTGTCAAATAGCATATTACGTTTAGGAGAGTGATTTCACTGCCATATACCGTGCACAAACCCGGGGGTTAGTTTAGTTTACAATTCGATTTAACAAGGTAAAAAAATTGTTTGTTAATCTCAACTTTACGTCACTGTTATAGCTAACGATTTTCAAAAATAAATAAAAACCGATTTAAAAGAAAACATTATTTTTTGTCTTACAATAAATTTTACATGCCTGAACTTGTAGAGACATTACTTATTGCGAGATTAAGTGTAAACAACTCTGTGCGTGTGGCGGGAGCACATGCGGGAGGAGCGGAAAAACGCATATTGCTACACGTCAACACAGTAGGGGTGTGCACTTAAAAAATATATCGATATTTATATTCGATATATAACATCGAATCCCAGCATCGATGTTTATCGATGTATCGCTAGAAAACATCGATATTTTTTTAATATCGAATATTTTCTACAAAAGTTTAATATTATATGTAGTAACATAGGTAAACTAGTATAGTGTAATAAAAGTGAGTTTCTATGAGTGTTACTTGAATAGAATTGTAGTACTAAGATCTATTCTAATAAGTACACCTAGTGATGAGATGAGTTACACCTACATTTTATTAGTGAAACAAAAACGCACGAAGAGAGGAGAGAATGAAAGTATTGAATGAAACTGTGAAAGAAAGTGAATATAATGAACGCATAGAATCCACAGACTACATACAAACATGGAGAGTTACTGGTCGATCGATCTGTCAGGATAGATTAGGTAATTAAGCTGGTCACCTACAGATGTCACTATTTTCAATTTGCCACTGCCTCCATGAACCTTATTTAAAATTAAAATTATCAAGTTAAAATTATTTAGTTTTTAATACATTCCACAAATCAAGCAAATGTTCGATGCTTCTGCAAATAAATATATCGATATATCGAATACAAACAATATATCTCAAAACATCGAATCAATCCGATATATCGCATGGAAAACATCGAATAAATTCGATATATCGATGTTAAGTGAATATCCCTAGCGTGCCTTCAGTGCCTGGGTAACGTGCGATGGGTGAGTACGTGTTAATTTTCGGGGAAAATATGAGACAGTGTGTAGTATAAAAATAAGACAAGAGAATTAATCATGGCTCGAAAATATGTACCCAAACAAAAACGTATAACGAATCGAAGTTACAAGAAGCTCTGGAAAATATAAAAAGCGGCAATCTATCCTTGAGAGAGGCCGAAAACAAGCACAATATTGATAAATCCTTATTATGGAGGTGAATTCACGATTTAAATAGAAGTAAACAAGGAAGGAAAACGGTTTTACGCAGAGAAGAAGAAATAGATCTGTCTGAAAAAATACATTGTTCAAAATAACATTCTAAATAATTTTACCCTACCAAAATAACTACCCTAGCAAAGACTGGTTAATTGCTTTCTTTAAAAGAAAAGGTTTAATCGCCAAAAAACTGGAACAATTAGAATAATTTTAATTTTTATTCTTTAGCATTTAGATGTTTAACAACATTGCTAAATAAAAATATTGTTAAGTAAAATTTCGTGACAATATTTTTGATTACTTTTTAGTCCTTTAGTAAAAGAACATTTGAAGTTTAAAATTTTTGTATAATTTATAACCTACTTGTCTTATACGTAGCATTTATTGTCACAAATGTGGAAAGATATACAAAATAAGGGCAGTCTTATTTTAGCCCAAACACAGCTAATGATGCATATCTCCCTCTTTTGATAATTAATTCAATTTAATTACACTATAAACTACAGCAAAGTGCTTAGACGTGTTATGTGTTTAAAATAGTAATGAATACAAAATAAGAATAACATACAATATAGACGCGGGATTCCCCGTAACACATAAACGAAAATGATTGCCAACTTGGGAGAACTAAATTAAAATTGTGTGTCATCTAAATATCTAATTTGCTTGTACATATATATTTGTAAACATACTGGAGAGGCGTTCAATTTTTAAATAGACACTCTATACAACCGAGGGATTCCCCGAAGCAAACTAACAGGGTTTCCATTTTGCCAATTTTAAAGATTTATATTTCCTAGTTTTTTAGTAATAAAAACACCAATGTTACGTGATGCGTTCTTCGATCCCCTTCTCCCGCCTATGTAACGGATCGTAACGTTTTTCAAGACCCCCTCCCACCCAATTGCGTTACGTTATACTTGAACGCTCCCTTACCTTCACATATTGAAAAAAGAAATTTTAGTACCGGTTAGTAATAGTAGCTGAGAGAGGCATTCACTTTTAAACCGGAATATCTCTAGTATCATTTTGATGTGTAAAATAATTCCAATGAACCAAATTTGAATAAATGACATTTGAATGGGAGAAAGAATTACAAAGATAAAAAACATGTAGACGGCACGTGTAGTACACGTTGTTGTAGTTGTGCTGTGTCTGGGAGGGTGATGAGTCCGCCTGAGAGGGCTTATTTTGTAGTGTTTTGTCATCCTTAGAGTCGTCAGATGTCACTAGGTCGCCTAACAGGAGTGGTCACCTTTTTCTGGTCTAAGGTCTTATAGGTTGTATTTCTTATAAGTCTGAGTGAGCGTCAACCTTGTAAGAGTAGCCCACGGCTTGCTTCTTAAAGAACTGGGCTGTCTCTAACTGGAGGTCTACATTGCTCATGTACCCTATTAAAGAACTTCCGTACGGGGTAAACAGAGAGCACTGAGTGCCAAATATCTCTATCCTTACAGACCTATTTCGGATTTCGGAAACTTCTGACTCTTGTACAAGACAATAAAAACCAAATTATAGCCCGATGTATTGCCATAGACTACAACTAATGAACTAAAATATAAATGATCCTTCTGACAAGTTATTTAAGTTACCTTTTAGTACCTATTCGAAGGAAATCGAATGACATCCAGTCTGTCAAAGTCAAGTTTTACTTATTCTGAGGTTTAGTCAAATTGTGTTTTTAAGTGTTTTTTTTTTGTATATCAATTACAAATTTAATAAAAGTACATTTTGTTTGAAATATACTACATAATGTTGTAATTTCCTTTTATTAGCACAATGAAGTGAAATTATTTTTGATTTTTAAATACAAATTTTAATGCTCATTATAAACAGCGGTGGGCTAGCTTTGCAATTATTGCATTATTCTTATTTGTGAAATGATTTGATAAAATAAACTTATAAATATTTTTGTTTCAGTTTTATAACATGTACTCACCAAGGCAGAAAATACTGTGGTTTGCTTTTACTACTAGAGTGGTTATAATATTATTTCAAGCTGTGTTCAACATCGTGATTCCAGATCATGACGCTAATGTATTCATGAGTCCCGAGGATCCAACGCTTCGGAAAACGAAAGCCGATGTAATCATTGAGAAAGTATTAGGTGGTATGAAGAGATGGGATTCACAATACTTTTTACATATAGCCCAATATGGATACACATATGAAAATTGTTTAGCATTCTTACCATTGTTTCCTTTAATTGTTAGATATATTGCGTACATGATAGGTAGCATTGTAGGATCTTATATAAATTTTCATAGCACTCTATTGATATCTGCAACAATTATAAATTTGATTTTATTCATCAAATCCGCTGATATATTACATAAGCTGAGTATGAGAGTTCTGCGCAATGAATGCAAAGCTTACAAGTCTGTTATATTGTATTGTGTAAATCCAGCAAGCATATTTTTCTCAGCACCATATTCCGAGACTTTATTTGCATTTACATCATTCTACACAATGTTTAAGTGTACAGAAAATGAAACATTAAGGTTTGCAAGTATTGATATTTTCAGTGGGTTTCCAGCTGGTTTCTCTATTATAACTAGATCAAATGGGCTTGTCAATTTAGGTTTTATATTGTATACTAGCTTCAAGAATGTAATTGAGAGGACTATGCCTGAAATTGTGTATAAGTTTAAGACCCTGAAACATAGATTAATTCTCCCAGTTCTAGTTTTGCCAGTGTGCATATCAAGTGGTGCACTCTGTCTAACTGTGATAATAGCTCTGTTACCATTTCTTTTGGTCCAGACTTACAATTATTTCAAGTTTTGTTTACCTAATCAGCATCACTTGCCAGAGTTTTTATTGAACACTGCATATGTCATTCCAGGTAGTGCAGAAAGTCCCTGGTGTAACAGTTCATTTCCACTCTCATATTCTTATGTGCAAAGTCATTACTGGAATGTTGGGTTTTTCAAATATTATGAATTCAAACAGACACCTAATTTTATTTTAGCTTCTCCAATGTTATTTATAATTATCATCAACTGTATGTCTTACATTAAAAATAACTTAAGATTATGCCTTAGACTTGGATTAAGGGACAATATATTGAATTTTGGGTATCTTCACAAGATTCCCAACAGGCCGAAGCAATGTTGTAAAGGTTTTGGGGCCAATGATCCAAACTTATTTGTATATGTTGTGCATGTAATGTTTTTGACAATATTTTGTATTATATTCGTACATATACAAGTGTCCACTAGGTTGCTAGCTTCTGCCAGCCCCATTCTTTACTGGATATGTTCTAGCAAAATGAATGTTGGACCCACACCAACTTCTGACCAAAATACAATTAATGAACATTTTCGACGTATTGGTATCGGGAAAAGAATACCATCCCACCATTTATCCATTGCTAACTTAGAAGGGGTGGATAATATGTACAGCAGATGGAAAACGTTTATCATATCCAGAAGGATGCCAGACTTTGTGTCAAGCTTGATACAGTGCTATTTTATAGGATACTTTGTTGTAGGTACTATTTTATTTTCTAATTTTTATCCATGGACATGATCAATTATTTAGTTTAAATAATTGAAACATATCACTTTTTTATACCATTTTCATATCCATGCTTTATCTAGTCTTATCATCTGTGAGCTCTTTTCACAGACTTATTGACATATCATGTGTTGTGTTGAGTACATAGTTCCATTATTTTACATTCCTAACAGGTGTATCTATCAGCTGACTACATTTAGTCTTTCTGAGTAAGTTGTAACCAAAGCAATTATTCTTAAGCTTATTATTAAACTTCCAAATTTTTCTCTAGAACACAAGTTCTAGTAGGTCAGGCTTTAAATTGACAACCCGACAAATTTTCATTAGTGTTTCAGTGCTTTAAAAAGCACACTAAAACGTCAGTTCTGCATTTTTGGGTATGAGGTAGTATTGGGTAAACCTTGTTGGAGACTCTTAGGGTGGTTTTAAAACTTCCAACATATTAATTATTATAACCTACACCTCTACTGGAGCAGTCTGGTAAAGTATGTTTCAGGCAGTTACCAGCTGTAAGATAAGACAATGTCCTGGATAGAGACATAAAAATGGTGTTAGGTACCTAATATTAGGCAAGTTTAATAAAAATTAATGCTTCTAAATCAATAAAGCAGGTGGCCTTTTAATAATAAACTTAAGTCCATTTATATTAAGAATCTCTTGGTAATAATAATAATTTCAATTAGAATATATAGTATCTTTTTACCAGATAATATAAACTCTTCTCATGTTTAGAGAATATACATCAATTTTTTTTAAATATATGGGTCTTCTTCATATTCTATACCATAATAATATCAATATGTCAATTATATTTTAATCATATAATATCACAACTTTACTATATATTTTGTACATACAATTAAATGTCCATTGTTGTCACTTTTATCATTTTGATACACAAAATATGGGAATTGTGTTCACAATCTGTTAGCAATGTTTATAATATGGTCTCTTACTATTTCTTTTTATCATTATTTTATATGTACATCAATGTAGATCAGTAGGTAAGGTAATTACATTGCCTAGTATTTTCACCATTTTTGAATTTATATTAACACTGCTATGATGATTCACAGTAGATGAAATCTATTAATTGTGTTATATGACATTTTTTTGATAATACTTGTGTTACATTTGAATGTGGCCTTAGGGTTAAATGGGATCATAGTGTCCATTCACTTAAGCATTTATTATATATAAGAATTAGAAGGCTTGTACAATAATACTTAAACAATTAGTAATTTCATTTGTGCACTGAATATTTTCTAAATGTTAGTATAAAACTTTTTCATAACTTCTTTGCTATATAATTTTAAAGTTGCTGCTAATAACATTACTAGAAACTGTTACAAATGTTTAGGTTCTTGAGAGGTTCTAATTTCAAAGTTCATGTTAGGTACTGTATGGTTTTTAAATTTATAATTGCTAGTAATCTCTTGGAGTCTGGTATTTGGCTATAGGTTTACCTCCTCAATTTCATTGATTGAGATAGAAAATAAAAGGAGAAATGTGTACACTACTCTCTTTTGCCTACCTATTAGATGAATACAGGTGTGTTGTTAGAAGTTTGCTGCTACAGGTTTCAGTACAATTTGTTGTTGTGAGCAGTAATTAGATAAAGATATCTAGATAAGTAAAATCAGACAGAGAATCAGAGTAGATCAGTTAAAAATCCTAAGTGATATTTAATGTATATCCATTTGTGGTAAAAACCCTGCTATAGTCGTAAAGCTGGCCAAAATAAATATTTTGTTTTCTGCTTATCCAATTAAACTCATACTTATTTTCAAGCAAGAGTCTTATTTCATTAAATTATTCATCTGTTATTAAGAAGGAATTAGTATGTTATTGGCAACATAATTGTTAATTCAGCATATTGGCATTTTTGTAACTTATTATTTTAGGTCAATCTATGTTTTGAGCCAAAGATTTTATGGTTGTGATCGTATTTTAATAAGTATTATATTTATAAGATATTAAAATACACAGCTAATGCTTTTGTTATATAGTTCAGATTCATTAAAATATTTAAAAAATACATTGCTTTTGTATATTATTTTATTGTTCACTATTTAATTATAAACATATTTTATAAGTAGTAAAATTTCACACAATGTTAGTCACTTGGACAGTAGTATACATACTTATATTGACTATAAAGTATACTTATATTAAGAAATAAAAAATGCCATTTTTATTTAAGTTATTCATAGGGGAATTTTAGCATTTATACTTATGTTGAGAACAGTGAGATATTGTTTACAGGATCATGATCCACTTTATGTGAATGCAGTGCACCTTGTCGTCGTATTTCCAATCAGTTGATTGCAAGAAACCGCCGTACTCTTAAAACCAATCCCGATTGCCATACCTAACCTATTATTATCAAAATCCAAACTTAATGAATAATGCTAATTAGAAAATTATTATTATTATTAGTTGAGCTTTTAATTTAATTTTACGACCCAACAACGAGCTATGTATAAATTGAATAATTTACTGTCTTAAAATCGATTCAACGCCCTCTGGGATCGACTCGGTTTGCGCTGGTTTCGGTGAAGGTGCAGTGTAATCTGAAGGTCCTGGCATGATAAGATCAACGGGGCCTTCGTCGAGCAGATCGGCGGCGGAGTACTGCGCAGCGGAGTCCCCGTCGCCGGCGTAGCCCTATGCGGCCGCCAATGCCTTTTGCAGACGGAGTCGCGCGCGGTTTACGCGTTCTTCCTGACGCCTTACGTCCTCCTTTGTTATGGTCACGGCAGCGATTAAGGGTTGTTCAGGATTTAAAAAAACACCGGGATTTTCCAGGATTGTTTGCTTTGATCCACTTTGGCCTAAAAATAGGATAACGTTATAAAACTATTTCACGTTTTTACCGAAAAAAGATACACCTATTAGCAAGTTGTACAAAATTAGCTATGATAGTTCGGAACATAAAACTCATTCACACTCAAGTAATTAAAAATATGAATTTTGGATAACAAAATGTATAAATTCAAAGTAAAAGGATATTCTTTATGCAATACGCCAGATACTGGCTGATAAGGAAGTCAGAAGTCTCCGATACCGTCATGGATGTATGTACCTATGCATAGACTGCCAAAAGATGGTAAATGTTCACAGTAGTTTACTATTATTTACATACTATTTTTTACCTGTAATAGGTTGTGAGGAGACATGAAGAGCAGTGGCTAGAGATTGTATGGTTGTTGCATCTGAATTATATGGCCCCAATGGTTTGATGTATCTTGGTAACGAAGTAGTGCCAATAACACCATTGGCATCACACGCTGTCAACCCCTGCAATTGTATAACACAAGTGGAACAATGTCTAAAGTTATACTCAGCGATTTGCACAGAATGGGTTTTTATAACCTAATACTATCATTATTCAAGTGTTCTTGATTCACTAAAATGTGTGTAAATTTTGATATAGACTTGAGACCCAATTCAGGTAGCCCATTTTATTAGGTATCTGGTTTGATACTTTTTAATATCATGGTCTACTACTTTAGCCTACTTTTCAAATTAAATGGTAGGATTTAGTACCTTCGATTGAAACCAGGAGATGTAATTATCTTTTTCTGGCCTGGAACAAAATCCGAAAACTTCTACATGATCATGGTTGAACCAAATGGATCAGTAAATTAAAGACAGTTTGCCTGTTGTTATGTTATATATTTATTTTTATCACTAGCTATTTTGGATGAAAGCTGGATACATATAACTGATGATAAAGGCAGCTGTAGTATTGTACACTGTTATATAACATTTAACATACCTCTAGTCGCTTTTCCCAAAATAATTGTTTTGGTTTTTCCTGTGTACCATGTTTCAGGTCTGTCTTAACTTTACTTTCCTGAGTTTTGTACACAGTAACTGGTTGTTTAAAAATTGATGCAGTTTGTCGTATCGGCGGAACCAGTGACGCATCTGAGCGAACACCTCTGTATCAAAAGATTCAATATTAGATTCTCTGAGCATCAGCCCTACATGCAATAATCTCTACAAGCATAACTCTATCCGAAAGAAAACACTCAAGGAATTATTATTAGCAGAACTTCACTGAAATTCAATTACTTAGATTTCAAAAATGGGCTATAAAATAAGGAAATGGAATTATGAGTATTGATGTTAATCACAATATACTGTAGACATTCCAATGGTTATTTTGCTGAAGTCCTACATTTTGTATTAAACAGTAGGTTCTAGAAGAAAAGCCTTCTTCTTTAAAAGATAAAATATTTTATCAAAATAAATGTGCTGGAATACTTTTGTAGTTGAACATCTACCATGTCTTTATGTTGTGTATTTTATGTAACAACGATACAATATTTAAAAAAATACTACAGTTATAACTAGCAACTCAACTACTCACCTCAAACAGTTAACACAAAAACGAAAACGAACACCATAGATCCATGCTGAGATTAATCATGTCATGCTAATAAATTATTATGCTCAAGTTTTATAAAAATAAGTGACAATAGAAACAGTAATACTCTCAATTTTTAATTAAACAGACAAAGCACATTAAATACATCAACCAAATGGGTTGTAAGAGTAAACAGCAAAAATACAAAAAACACTACTAGTATTTTAAAACTAGGGAAAATATAAAATATACATTTCCCTTTTATTTAAAAAACAAGATGATGCCAATTAATAAAATAAAAAATATTGAACATAGAGGATGCCTGAAGCTCCATGTTTGTCTATCCAAATAAAAACTTAAGTGTAAAGGGCTATTGACGGTGCACACTAAATATTGTAATAAGACATTGTATTGTATTTTATATAAAGAAAAAGAAACAAACTAATCTTATATTTTTGCATGTATTTCAGATCACGAATCTGGATTTTTTGTGATTAAATTTAAATTTCAACACATCTAAAGTAAAAGTGTGATGATTATGTAACATCACATCTGTAATCTTCGAAGAGGTAGGCAGAGGAGTGAATGGCACTCCCATGTTTCGGTAGTTAATTTTATGTTCTATTGTGGAATCATCTATTTTCATACAAAGGGCATATATCTAAACTCCGAGCGACAATTATAAAATCGAATTTAGAAAAAAAGCTCATAGTGTCTGGGATGTCAAACCTGGGATTTGAATCCACAATCTCTTGATTGGCAGTTACCCTTGCAACCAACACAACCAACAAAGCATATGATTACATTATATTACTTAAGGTCATTTTGTTGTGACAAATATTTTAAAGTCAATTGTGAGCTATCTAAAAGCTAAACAACTTGCAGAAAACAAAAGCATGGTAAGATATAAGCTAATCCCCATGTATACACAAGAGCGCACAAGCAAATGATCAATTGAGTATACCTAATTGACTGAACACTATTGTAACTGTATATGTGTTCAGTTAGAAGTGAAAGGTTCACAAACTTGTTTGATCACAAACACCAGTGTTCACTGACTATAGGCACAATATTAGCTTTCTTCTTTGCTAGTACTCAGACATAAGATAATCTCATTTGCTAAAGTGTGCTCACATGCATACAAGGCTTAAAATGTGGGTGTAAATAATAAGCTTGATATGCCAGAACTGGCAGTATTCATATCAAATAGAAAGCTGTGCATGTTTCTAGTGATGTGTTCAAATAATAATAATGATATATGACTGAACATTATGTGACTATGCTTTAAAGAACCACATTTAATTAAATAAAACATAATCACTTTATAAGAAGTCTTATGTGACGTCAAAAGTAAAACTAAGGCACACTGACAACTATGAAGCTCCATAGCATAATAAATACAGTATGCAACACAAAGCACAGAACTGCACTAATTATCACAACACAAGTGAGTGAATTTATGACACTAATATGGGAACCTGTAATCAAACTGAGCCCGAGCTTTCTTGGCCTTGCACAGGAGCATTGTGTTTATTTGACCCTGTTGATAGTCAAAACACGACAGGTCCATACTATCACCGAGATAACGAACTAGCTCGGGTTTACTGCGAAACTTTTTACCTGTTGGGCTATAGAAAATTAATTATACCTTAAGCCAGTTAGATGAGGACCACTGGTTGTTAGTATCGACTATTGAATTATTGTTTAGTGATGGAAGTGTAACATGTATGATTAAACAATTGGTTCAAATATTTACATGTAAAATTTCAGTGACACATGTTATCAAACATCGTTAATTTTAACCAACCATGTAAGTTCTGGATTTTGAAATTACCATAATATATTTATTTATAATATCAATCGATTAGAGATAATTTATACTAGTTGCAAGATTTCATGTTACATTGTTAGGTACATTCAAATTATCTCAGAATTTTCTCAAAATGATGCATTTTAAAAGCATTAAATGAATACTTAAAGATTTCTTCAAATTAAACCAGAATAATTGATCTTTTTTACTTTGTTTACCTGTAATAATAAACATCGATCTTGCCAGCGGAGAGCCCAGTTTTCCGTAATATTTCTTCTCTCTGCCAACCTTTCGGAAAAGCAGGACAGTCAGTCCTCTTTTTTTCTATAGATATATTCATTTTAATATGTACTAGATAACCGTAGGAACTTTTGCTTTTTAATTTGTTTCGGAGAAATTAATTACGAGCTTGGGTAGGTATATGATTTATCGACACTAGAGTTCACTAGACAGACAATAATATAAAATAAATGTCCGTCATGTCGCTAAGAATAAATAATGTCATGTGTCATTAATTATGGCTGTCATTGTTAGCGTTTCTTAAGTTCCAGTACGCATTACTGAAATATTCAATACATTGGTACTACATCAAAACGGACTATATCTCTAAGCTAAACTTATCAAATTTTCAGACAAACCATCTCCACTAAGTGGGTGTTTGAGTATTTTTTAACATAATATATTATGCCAACACTAACTGTTGACAATTTATAAATTAACTTGGAATTTAGATTATTATCGATAAATATTACAGACAATGCCTAATCTATTTTTATAAGATGGAGTAATGTAGTAATGTCAATATTTTATTACATTCGATAAAACAAGAGGGAAATATTCATAAATAGTTTTATTTTCAAAAAGTTGTACACAAAAACATAATAAACATACTTAATATTAATGTATTATGTTTTAAGTACTTAATAATGTCTTAAGTAAAATGTAGATTTACTTATATTAATACAAAACAGATTTAAAATTTTCGTAAAAATTATTAAAAACTCAAATCTAAGCGAAGTTACGTTTAAGTTTATGTGGTATTTATCCCTATTTATGTGGTATTTATTCCTATTTAGTAAACAGTTTTAAAATAAAATATAAATTACATTTTCTACATCATCAAAAGTCAAGCTAGGCACACACACATGCACACACACATGCACGCACGCACGCACTCTCGCACTCACGCACGCACTAACGCACACACTCACTCACGCACTCACGCACACACACACACACATATACACACATATGCTCTCATTCACATACACATTCACATACATACACTATACTCATCACATACATACACTATACTCAT
The DNA here is from genome assembly GCA_018245835.1 of Mysoria sejanus stolli. Classification (NCBI taxonomy): domain Eukaryota; kingdom Metazoa; phylum Arthropoda; class Insecta; order Lepidoptera; family Hesperiidae; genus Mysarbia; species Mysarbia sejanus. The sequence continues at coordinate 12,403 of DWEJ01000714.1, forward strand.
CCACGAAGGCACATGAGCATGCGCGTACACAACACACATACATTACCCAAATCATGCTCCCTCACATACATGCAAGCACCGTTTGTACATTATCTATTGGACTATCATCCGGCTGACATTAGTGCAGATTCTGCATATCATCATCATCATCAGCCTATTGCTGTCCACTGCTGAACATAGCCCTCCCCCAAAGCGCGCATTATGATTCTGCATATACAATACTGAAATTATTGTATGTTTGCATTCTTTCATTTTACATGCTATGAAAATTGTCAATATTGCTCATTTATTTATTTACTTACTGGTTAGATATTTTTATATTGATTAGTACCGACCGTTTATTATTTGTTTGTTTTAATGATTATATTACTCCTTTAATTGCATTTATTTTGTTATTGTGTTGTACACCAACCGCATCAACTTACTGGACAGATGTCATTTGACCGAGCTACTCGAGAATAAATTGTACATAAATGGGACCACACTGAAAATCAGTAGCTGGGGGTTTGCGCGGCAAATACTGAGTGTGGCCCTTATTCGCCCCGCTGTGATCTATTACTGCATTCTTTTTTTTGTATTTTTTTTTCTTATTTCTGTTTGTCGCATATGTTCAGTTACATGTTATCGTTAATAGTTATTTATTATTCTACATTGTATGTCTACAGTTTTGGGCGAAATAAAAATGTTCTTCTTTTTTTCTTTCTTTCTTTCAAATTATGCACGTAACAATTATTATTATTATATCGAATAATTCCTGTGCTAGAAAATTTTGAGTGGCTGAAAGAAAGAGTTGCAGGGTTAAACCTTGTCAAAAAAAAAGTTCATTTGTGACTTACAAAAAGTATGATTGCTGTCAGTCTATTTGTACTGCAAGTTTGTGTGTACTTTGTGATTGTGTTTATTGGATTTTAGCTACATGCAACTTATCGGTTTTCGTAATAATAGTTTTGTTTTAGTGCTGTGTTCCATAAACGATTCTGTGAAGTACGTATTCTTCCTATCTTAATTATAATTTAATTTTAAAACGTTTGTATAATGCTTGTCAACGTATTTAGGTTCTACTTTCACTTTTAAAAATGAACTATTTGTGTTTATGAATTATTTATATATCGTATATTTTGTAATTTCAATATTGTAAAGACATTCAATTATCTGCGAAAATTTCGCTCCTACTAAACTGGTTGTGTTGAGGTTCTGATATATCTATTTATAGTTTTAACCAAGTTGCTGTTTGGTGGTATCTCGATGATTTAAACAGTGATGTTGTATTTTCACTGGCGCTTTTTATTTTTATCTATTGGTAGTTTTCTATATGACAATTATTTTATCTTTTAAATGTTTGTTACTTTTTTACATGGTGCCTTTAATAGGTTCTACTAAAGTCTGTTCCTACTAGAGATATATTAAGACCACCTTACAAGCAACTGAATATAGGGAATATGTAAGAAGTTCACAGAGTAGTTTCTGTATCTCATACCATCTACAATGTCTTTTTTTGATGTAGTCTTAACCATGTGAATTATATTTCTTATTTCATTAATTTTAATACTAAGGACCTGATTGACAGACTTGAAAACCACATTTAATTTTACTTAGATTTCTTGGTAAAATCATTTTACATATTTCAACATGTTTCAGTCTCAGTGCTGTTGAGTTCTCTTCTGTGGAGGTGTAGTTGGCACATGGCCAAAGCTCATCTATACATTTATATTCATTTTGTAAATTGTGGTAGACTTATTGAATAGGAAGTTCATACATATATATCTTCACGCCGGGTCCCTCACAAGGTAGGCAGAGAGCACTGAGTGCCAAATATCTCTATCCTTGCAGACCTGCGGTGTCTCCTCCACATTCATAAGAAGTGGGAAACACACTTTCAAAATTTCAAAATTCAACTTTCAAAGAATTTAAAAATTATAACACCTTTTATATTATTTGCTGGTTTATATTTATTTATATGTGAATTTTCTCAGATATGCAATTCTAAATTTTAAATGACATGGACAGGCAATTCTTAATTATTTAAAAAAAATTTGCGGGTAAAAATTTCATCTCCTGTTATTCTTCTTTTAAGGGCATATTTTTTTTACAAAATTTATATGGGACCAATTGCAAAATGTACACAAGAAAATTTTAGATTGTTTCATAAATACTGAAATTCTGGGATAACAAACAAAAAAATACAAGCAAATTGAAAAGTCGAACCAATAAATTTTAATTTAGGGCACTAGTAAAAAATAAAATATGTAGAGGATATATTTAATTCTTTTTATGGAAGAGGAATAGTAAACAAGCAGTTCTTATAAATGGCCACTTTTACCTACATCACATCACCATTTGTATTGTTCAGTGTTCCCATAACTATGTCTACACTCACCTATGTTAAAGTTCATAATTTTTTGGAAGGAAAAAGGAACAATCCATCCATTTTTTCTTATGGACATGGCCAAGAACACATCAGAGAATTCATTATATATCTTACTATACTTCCTATTAATCCTATTATTAATATTATAAATGCGAAAGTTTGTAAGTATGGGTGAATGTTTGTTACTCTTTCACGTAACAACTACTGAATGGATATTATTGAAACTTTACCATAATATACCTTATATATCAGAATAACACATAGGCCACAAATTATAAAGATATTCTGTGAATTGTCCAAAATATCAAGTACAGGTATGTAGGATATGCCAAGCTGGCGTCCGCGTTGCGCCCCTAGCTTGCCTGCTCACCTTTTTTGTATAGCTATTTGATTTTCTCTGTGGAGCAACATATAAGCTACTTTTCATCCTAGAATTCCCACGAGGTCGGTATTTACGCGGGAAAAACT
>DWEJ01000715.1:0-15235 GCA_018245835.1 Mysoria sejanus stolli
TCTCCACACACGGCCATCTGATCCCAAACTAAGCGTCAAGAGAGCTTGTGGTATGATAACCAGACGGCTGATAAACTAAATATATACATATAAATATATACTTAAATAGACATATTTTTTTTACACCCAGACACAGAACAAATACCTGTGCTCATCACATAAATATTTATTCTGGGTGGGAATCGAACCCACGAGCCCCGGCGCAACAGTCAGCTTCACTAACAGCTGCACCAACGGGCCAGTGTATACGATTTGGGGAGGCCTATATCCAGCAGTGGACATCAAGAGGCTGGCGACGATGATGATGATGATGTGTATATATCAATGAAAGATGTTTGTGTCTGTCTGTAATTCCGAAATTAAGTTTTTTGCTTTATGCATTTTTAATATCAAATTTCATGATCATTTTGTTTTTTAACGTCAATAAATTTAGTTAGGTGTTCAGATTATGAGACCTTTGAAAGAAAACCTTAAGTACTTTGAGGTATCTTAATGAGAACGTGCTGATGCCTACAGCGCTCGACGACAGGTAGGATCAAGCATTTCAATTTCTATTTAAGGTATTAGATAAATATAACTTAAATAAACAGCTAGAATTGCCAATACATTTTATATTGACACATTAATAGGGTAACGATACAAATTGAGGACTATTAATGCCCAACATTATGAAATATTATGAATATCTTTGTGAACTAAAAAAAATTATCGCGGACGCCCACCACGGCTGTAAGGCACTTAGTGCATGCCATGTTGACTTTGTGCAACAAAATGCACAGAGCAATAAGCTTAGCAAAATGCATAGGATTTCGGTAAAGGTTTTTTCGATTTGACGAAACCAGCGAACAGGTAACTAACAAACGAACAATCTTATTAGACGTTGTCAACCATGGACATCTGCGCATAACTTCGAACAGAACTCTATAGTCCTGTACTTCTATAAGTGGAATCCTATTTTATCAAAAACAGTTAAGGAAAACGAATCGGTGAGGAGATAATCGCTGTTGGTAGTGAATTATGCGTAACTGATTAAAACAATAACAGAAAGGACAAACAAATTGATTCTAAAAGTTTCGTTCACGCTCTAAATATTACCTAATACAAGTACATTATACTACCCACTGTCTCACCGCTGTTTATTTGAACTCCATTAATCAATACTCAAAACTCACCGGACTACTGGCGTCGCACATCGTAAATGGATCAAATGAACTTAACATTTCAATTTACATTTTTCGTGGCACCGTCCGGGGTAGTGTTACCCTCTCCATTAATTGGGTTACGCAGGGCCCCGGGGGAGAGAAGGGTTACTCCTCAGGGAACTCCAGAATTGATTGAGATGGATGTAGTCAACGGGCAGTCGTTTTTTTTTTATTTCCATGCCATTGTATTGTTTTTTTGGAACATCATTCCCATTCAAACTTTTCTCCGTTCCGCCATGAAGGGTTGTTTAATCAGAATGATAGCGTGGCTAATTGTTTTCAACTTCTTTTAATTTCTTGAGTGGTTTTCTATTGGCTTTTTATTTGCTTGTTTGGAATTTTATTAACTGCGTTAGTCGTATTATGGATCACGAATATTTCTGTTAAGAGCTGTTAATATTTTCTTTTTAGTGTACAAGTTTTGATCACATTCCAGCAACTTAGTATTTCAAATATATATTTTGTATTTTTCCAAAATTTTGAAATGAACACAGTGTGATTGTCTTAATGTTACACGTTACAAGGCCACTCTATCTGTCATATACGGCTTCATTTTGATATGGCTGAACCGTTTTTAATTAAATTTATCATGGTGATAACTTGTACTTTACAAATGATATAAGTGGCTTTTAAATGAACCTACAGGGGTTCATTAAAACAAACCTGGAGAGTTATTGATTTTATTAGGACAATTGAGTGTTGCCAGCAGCAAATTTTATTTATGAATCCATAAGCATTGTAATGGAAACTGTTTCGAAAAATATTTTATTTTGTTTTTAGAAACGACTTGTTTTACAATATTGATATCTTCTCTTTTATCTACCTCTAAAACGAATGCGAAATTATTTAATTTTAGGTTTAGTTATTGATGTGTTAATTTGTATTAGGACAACATGAAATTTTTGTATACGGAAGTAAGTTTTAGTGAGCAGTCCTGCGTGCATATTAAACTATCTTCTAACAAAAAGCATTATATCCTTAACGTGAAACCAAAGTTCAATCGCCAAACCAAAGTCAATTCGCAATTTTTCACGTTATCTTATAAGAAACATCCATATAAATTATAACGTAGCTTCAAATGTGATTTCGATTCGACAAACAAGCGTAATGGTTTGTTATCGAGTAGGTCGAGAGGTAGGTGGTATTCGACCACCTCGGTACTGAGTGACAAATGGCTGGCTGACAGCACCCCGCCGGCAGGGTTGACACACTAACGGTGGAATTATGCGGAGGTAATTATGAAGAAGTGAACTTAAATTAACTATCTTATACGGCACTTGGAGCGTCACGTTTACAATGTGAAAACTTTTTAAACAAACACACATATGTTTTGTTTATAATATTGCTTATTGAATATGAATACATTTCAACTCGTTCAAATGTCTACTATCGGGCATACGCCAGGTCCCTTTCAGTGTAGGCAGAGAGGACCAAGTGCCAAATATGTCCATTCTTGCAGATCTGAAATTATTCATTTTTTCAGCGTTCACGCTGTCCATACTTGCCCGACGATTATCTTACAAATATGAAGATTGTATTTCAAAGTGTACGGAAACAGGATTTGGATTGTTTACATTACCATTCAAGAACAAGACTAATACCTACATAATGTTTGGTATTTATGAATTCACTTCACTTTTATTTTAACATTTTATGAGTTCAATAAAGTAAAAAGGAGCTGATTTATTATTTATAAAAAAGCAATAAAAAACTAAACATCACGCCTGTAGTCCCCTGTGAGGATATTATTATTATGTTGTCTGTATATTACAAGAAATCCATATTAATGTTACAAATAAATACCAAAATAGCTCTTTACACGTGACGCTCCAACATCAAAACCATTGAGCTGATTTCTGTAAAAATATGTAAAAAGGTTGGATTCTGAGAAAGGAGAGCGGCTGCTTAGAATGTTCCCTTTTATCAAACCCTAAAAAGTAGTATATATGTAATATTGTATTATATACATTTTGTAATATTGTATTATATACATTATGTAATATTGTATTATATTAAAAGCGATACTCAGAAGGTTACTGAATTTGACCGCTCCATTCAAAGACGTTGAGTGGGACAGTCATAAGATTAAAATAAAATTATGGTGTATGATGTAATAACATTATCATTATCACCATTATCATTGCCTTCATTATTATCTGTTAAAACCATCATTATAATCGTCATTATCATAGTTCAATATCATTCCACTGTTAGACAATATGCCACTGTGTTGGTTCTTGTTTTTGATTCTCTTCATCAAGTGTCATTCAGCCGGCCTGCTCTAGTCATAAATTGTTACTTGCTGAATTTCCCAGCCTTTTAATTTCCTGAAATACGTATTGTTTAAACATACTCATTTGAGTTTTCGCATAAATTAAGACAACTATGTACTAAAATATGTGAGGCCATAGAGCGTTTGATGCAAGATGCTATAAAGCCTAAGATTCTCAGTTTTTTTAATTAATTTCGATTGGTATGAGAAGAAAAAAAATGACGAGAAAGAATTTGATGTTAAATAGAAATAAAGACTGAAGCAGTTTCAACCGTTTCATAGCTATATTGAAAAGAAACTCGAAGAAACATAGGAAAACAATTATTTTTGTTTCAGAGACAGTACATGTATTCAAAAAATATTAGTGGCAATTATATCTGTGTTATATCTGTCATTGCGCGGAAATTACGCGTTCTAAATTTGAATTCCTTCATAAATTCCTTAATCTATGTCACAGTCATCGCGTACAGAGGGAAACCAGATGTTCGATATTTGAATTGGTGCGAAAATTTTATAACCTATATGACAGATTTTGTTACAAAATTATTATGATTGTCAATTGTCTTTCATCATACAGTTACACACACAAACTGAACAATATTGATACCACAGCACAAAGATCTAAAATTTCATGCACCCGCTACCAAAGCAAATCGTATTCATTCGAGGATTATCTCAGGTTATCAGCCATCTGCCCTCCTACCAAACCTCACTTAAACAACAACACAAATACTATAACCAACTCATGAAATATTACATTGCTGATTTTGCATACAACAGCTAAGTTTGTATCAGTGTTAGACCAGAAATGGATAATGCAAAATTTAATAAAGTCGTGTTTGAATAAGTATTATTTATTTTTAGCAGTTGCACAGGCAAGGAGCGTGATCACGGTTACATAAGGTATTTATGCAAAATACCAAGCAATAGTTATCAGTTCGATCCATCTGGGCAACGTCCGATCTGCAGACATAGTTCAGCATGAGGAAGTGCATGACATCTGAGACTCTAGCGTATCTCCTATAAATTTGCTTTGCTAATGTTTTATTTGTTACAACTATCACGAAATAGATCTCTGACGAGTGTTTTTAAAAAGATAGTTGATAAGGTCTATAGAAAGTAGGACCAATATGATATTTTCCTGCTCATTCTAAAATTTAAAATTTGTGTAGTTGTTTCATGGTAAAAACATGAAAAAAAGGGAAGTTCTTTTCAAAATAAGAACAGCCAAATCCATCCTGTAATAATGATTATTCTATCTCCATATACTTTTCATTTTTTTTAACTAAAATCGTTGTTTCATTTATTTAAAAAACATAAAAAACATTGTTGTTTAGTTGCCATTTTGCAATTGATATTGTATTACGTCAATTGCAATATTTTCTTATTCTATATAAAAACCCAATCAACTATGCGATTACTTAAATAAAACAATCGCCCGAATCTAGAACATTGGAACATTCGTAATTTTCGCCCCATGATTAATACCAATAAATTATTGGTACGTTATATTTTATTGCAATAATTAACAACTGTATATGATATCGTTACGCCTATTTTCGATAAGGATAGGCAGAGACTAAGCGTCTAAATCTGCAACGAAATTGACTTGAGCTGAAACTTGAGCTGTTCTACACATCAAAGTTATATATACGAGTACATATGGAAATAGACACAAATACATTCAATGTGACCTACACACAGCACAAGTAGGTACTTTGACCGACGCACAGTGTATTGAAATCATAGGTCGGTTTAAATCCCCATAACCTTGTAGAAAGTACAATACCAGAGTTAAAGATGATTGCAGTTTTAGTAACACGTTATAAAATTTTGGTTGCATAACATGTTACTGAATATCACTTCCGCGTTTGTTGACATTGTTTTATAGCATTCTAGCACGTGACGTGACCGTTAACTTTAAAATAACTGTCTATATACAACAACCTTCTAGTAAATAATGGATGTTTTTTAGTTGTATATAGCAGTATATAATTGTATCACATGTTTCAAAATATAATATAGTTGACACTTATAAAATAGGTCAAATAAACGTGACATCACACCTGTAATCCCGGAAGAGGTAGGCAGAGGAATGTAGAACACTCCCACGTTTCACCGGTTACGTTTATGTCCCACTATGGAATAGGTGGTGAGCCTGTTGCCATAGACCGGGTGGATATGATCCAGACTCTGAACCACTACTAGAATATCCAAATTAGAAAAATGTAGTAGTGCCCATTAGGGAATCAATCCCGGGCCTCCCTGATCCCGATCAGCGGTCGTACTTGCCATCAACACAGCCAGCGAGGCAGTCAAAAGATTTTGACAATGCAGCGTCACGGCTTCAGGGGTCCTGCAGAGGAATTCTGGGTCTCGAGACTTCTCTCTGCATCCAAGCAGGTTTCATAAAAACACAGCAGCGTAGTAAATAATTATGTGTTCTGTCCGCAACGGTCTTTATAACATGCTTGGTCACACAGTGTGGCCTCACCCTAGTACACAGTACACATCGCTGCGGGAGTCACTATTAAAACCGATTAGCTGTTGTTAAAACACAAGAACATCAAAGTGGCTCTAGCGCAAAACTTTTTCAATATCGACAGAAACGCGATCACTCCAAAAGGATTTGCATATACGCGCGCAAGGAACAAAGACGGTGTCTCGTACGGAGTTTGTATGACGCCGCGGGATCCCGCGTAACTTGGGGTCCGTCCTTTGTGCGGCCGTCTTTAATATCTGTGGGAATGGACATGCCGAATCCATTTGAGTAATTTATCATTCTTAAACGAGTGTAGACTTTGGCTATTATCCATGTAGACTTCTAGCCTCGAAAGGGGAACACGGCACCCTATTGTTCGGACACCGCGGCATTCAGCGCGGATCGCTTGGGGTGCCTCTATTGATGCAAGCGCTGGACACTGCTCCGATGTCCGATGTTTATGAATTATTACCTATTTTCGGCTACCATAAAATCCGCATTGTGACCGCTTTGATTCTTTGGTTCTTTATTAATATTGTAATCTATTAATGATTTCACCTTAGATATGTTATGGTTCTCTCCGAAAGTAACGTTGGCGTGCTATAGTTCATAAAACTGTAGGTACGTTTATAAGATCATCAGCCTGTTAAAGTCCACTGTAGGCGTCTCTGAGACATTTTTGCCTATAATCCCCACGCTGGGCGTGGGCCCACGCAGCTTTCCATAGCCGGCCAGGCTTCAAGCTAAACCTAAAGGCAGAGTCAATATATAATACCCATAAAATGCATCAAAACATAATTGTAATGAAATTGTATTCATTGAACAATTTCAATTAACATTGCATATTTATAAGGTTTTATACATTAATAGTTTACAAGATCTCTGGAAGCGACTAATGATAATATGATTTGACTAGCCTTGGCAGCGCATTACCGTGCCTCCAGATCTACCACATTAATATGTAATACGTTATTATAATGTAGTTATAAAAAACTCGTTGACCACAGCATCCCTTGGGGTCAGTGAGATTAATTCTACAGGTCAGAGGAATTCAAAAGACACGAGACACACATTTGTATTAAAAATGTAATATACATTTATAAACTGTCCACGAGCCAAAGATTTTAAAAAACGGGGAGATCAACAATGATTCCGCTGAATACAACATCTTTATTATTTTGATATAAAAGAACTGTTTTTTGTAAACACATCTTGGGATTTACTAATATAGCATTTATTGGTTTGATGCATTTAATTTGGAAATAGGGATTGTTATATGAGAAAAAAAATATTCATAGTCTTATCTTGTATACCTTTAATGTATATACTGTACCATTTATGTTCAGTACCTAAATTGCTGTTTCGATTTAAATTACATTTGACATTTAAACTTATCAAACTGGTTTACAGAAAAAAGCCAGGATTAAACTGATCATGGAACAATTGTTTCAATCGCATTTTGAATCGTAAATATTATGGCAATAAGGTCACCACCTATTCCATAGTGAAAGTGTTCCATCGATGAAACGTGGGAGTGTACTGTACTCCTCTGAATACCTCTTCGACGTTGACAGAATTTCAGATGCAGTGAAAATCGTCTAGAAGTACCTACATCTAACATTTAAACTTAAAATATCATTAATTACTTTCGACCTTCGACCACTATCAAGTAGACCGCGTACATAATTATCGTAAAAATTTGACTTCGAACCGGGCAACATTGTAATTAAAGCTCATAACATTCTTAATTAATTAATATGGAGACATTAAAATTCTGTGTTATTGGGATACTTATTGAGCATAATTAGACGATTTCAAATAACGATCAATACATAATCAATGAAACGATTATAAAATAATATTGAGAAGTCAAGAATGTATCAGGCTAGCATGGTCTTACTCGAGGTCAGTATCCACTTTTTCAAATTGTTATATCCATGTATTATATAAGAATGGAAATGAGTTTAGAATGAAAGTTTTAACGGTTGACGATACTTTTTTATTTTTTATTTCAATATTTTTTACAACTGGTATTACTCGGAATAGTTCAAAATTGTGAATAAGCACTGTCTAGGCAAGCTTGCTTCACCCTAAGCTACATTTCGCTTATCATTACATAAGATTACAGTTAAACTTGAACCTATTGTTTATGAAATAATTGTTAAAATTTATCATTACTATATCACTATATCACCACGCCAGGTCCTCTATGAGATAGGTAGAATGTACCGAGTGGCAAAAAGGCCTATTCTTACTCTATAATTGATAATTGTGACAGACAAAGAAGTTGCGAATTTGCCGTAAATATAAACTAAGTGAACGAAGAAGCTCACTACGTCTGTAACGATAGATATATTTGTCACCAGATACTCTGTGTCTACCCTGTATAGGATCTGTCTTAATAATATAATTATAACACTAAAAGCTTGGGCCAACTGACGGCCAATTGATGTCAAACTAGGCAGGACTTGTAATTTTAGAAATCCAGACAGCTGTTAAACATGAATGTATGAAATTTTAAAAATATACTTATATAGAAATTGTGGATAGTTTCATAACCCCTCATGGGAGGCTTATGTCCAGCAGTGGACTATAATAGGCTGATAATGATGATAATATTTCAACTAGGCAGAAAAAAACTCGAGCTCAATACTTAAATATTCGTTGGATGAGAATAGAACTAGAGACTCAGTATTAACAATAAAACTCACTACCAAAAAGAGCGGTCAAAGTTATCTTATTAAACGGAAAATCTATTAGCATATGATGTGTCATATATTAAATAAACTGTTATTCAAACATATCTACGTATGAATACAAAATTCAACATTAAACGACTGTTGTAAGTTTATGTAATAATTATGCATCTCAGAATCGAAACACCGACAGGGTAAAGGTTAAAAAACATACAAAAATATAATAAACATTGACTGCTGTCATTTAAATTACCTAAACATTACGTGGAGAAATTGCGAGAAACCTCCAGACGTCTCTATTCGAATTGCGTGTTTTCGTCGTAATACCGGCAGTTGAGTAAGAATAAGTAAAAAGAATAAAGAACGAAAGTACGGCTGTATGTGTTTCCAATTTTGAAATTATTCTTGGAATACACATGTTCTTTTTTTAAATTCGTATAACATTGTATAAGGCGTTCAAATGGGTAACCGAAGTTTAATTAAAATTATTAGAATATTACTGCCTCGTTGGTTGTGTTGGTTATAAGTGCGACTGCGGATCGGGAGGTCCCGGGTTCGATTCCGGGGTCGAACACTACAATTTTTTTTAATTTAGATTAGATTTTGTAGTAGTTGTTTGGAGTCTGAATATGTACCCAATGCATATAGGCTCACCACCGATTCCATAGTGGGACGTAATCGTAACTGGTGAAACGTGGGAGTGTTCTGCAATCCTCTGCCTACCTATTCTGCCAATACAGGCGTAAAGTTACGTTACTAATATAACAAATTACCATTAGAAACAGGTACGTGTAACTTTGATTTAATTTTCGCAACAGTGACGATGGGGTTGCCATTAATACCAGTAAGCCCGTTATTACCGCAACCCACTATAATATAATACCTGAATAACTCCGATTACATATAATGAGTACAAATCCCTTTGTACTCATTCAACCACCGATTTTAATAAAAAGGGATGGTGACTAGGCCTTTTGTGTACTTGTTTACTTGGTGGAATGACACGAATGTTTCGAGGCAAAAAAACTGAGGCGCGGGTGAGGTAACGGAGTAAAAATCAGACGATTGTAATGCTGTTGGGAGCGATCTTGGCGAGGGTACACTGGGCATTATTGCTAGGGAATAAGGAATTGATTCCTGTGATGGCATTTCTGTTGTTCTGGTGCAGCTGAAGTACACGATGATCGCTGACCTCTAACATCTAGCTGTGTGGCACGTTTGATTGACACATGTTTGACGCTCGCAGCGAGAAGAATTTTTTGGAATTACGGAATCTTCGTTTTCTGAATAAATTATTAAGGTTGAGAAATGTTTATTTAATTTACTTTTTTTATGTAACCCGTCACATTGATTGACACGATTGGTAATATATGCTAATTCTTAAACAATATCTACTGTGTGTTCTCTACTTTGATAAATATAAGAAGCAAAAAGCAAAATAAGACGTTCGGAAGACGCAAAGATTGCTTCATAATTTGCGAAACAGACAAAAGAGGTCTTAAAACTTAAACCGTACTCGAAAGAGCGTCTGCGGAAGCCGTTCCAAATAAAAATGAACAACTGGACACATCAGTAGTCTAATGGTCGTTGTACAAAAGACTTAAAAAAAAACAATGCCTCTGAAAGGGGCACAAAGGTGACAATACTGACAATGGATGCTATGGGAAACACAAAAGTCGTTTATATTTATGCATTGTTTGTTTAGCTACTAAGAGGTGTCAGGAGAAAACAAATAGCGTTTCTTTGTACGATGCAAGCTACAACCCCATCTTGAAACCGACCAGACCAGCGCGATACCAGCGAACGCGGCAGCGTCTTGTATTTTGTTGTAAATAGTACAGTGTGGAGAGATCCGATTTGGTTGGTTTGTGGTCCTGTTTTTCACGGTTCTAATTGCCCATTATATTGATACTTGATACGTCTAGCTATCCGTGAGGTGCCGGGTAGAGTTACCGGGACAGACTTGGTCTTTATTTGAGCTCACATTGTTTGATTAAACATTAATTGGAGTTGATTTCACGGTGTGTTGACAAGCTCTTCATAATACAAGTGAGTTGTGTCATTTCTGATTTTTGAAGATTTGATATCTAATTTACCAGAAATTATTAAATCCTTATCTTAAATTTGTCTCCTTTACTGTTTTGTTTCTTATTTAATTAAACAAAATTTTCTTTCGCTTCTGTCTTTTTTGTGTGTTATACATTTTACTTTGCACAATAGAACTATGAATTTTTCACAGCAGTCTATTATTCTTGCAATAGTAATTAACGTGACGGAATAAATCTTTGCGAACTTACTATACAATAAAATGGCCGACGTCCATTTTTAATAAATTGAAAAAATTCGTCGACCGGTCTTAAGGACCGTCTTGTGATTCATCTATGACATTAATAAACCTTTCCTATGGTGACACCTTTGTTTAACCCTTTTGTGATATCCCGAAATTATGCATGGACCGTCCATTAACTTCTTGAGCCGTCCATTGTGATTTTTGCGTATGGTAATCCTTGCCGGAAACCAACCCGTGACTGATTGCTTGGACTTTCTCAGCGCTACCGGTTTGTTTTTACCTCGGTCATCTAATGATGCTGAATGTGGGAAGGTTTGTGAATTACGTAAGCATTTTTTCCTGTCTGTCTAGCGATTATTAATGTCTGGTGATTATTAATACAGACACTAGTATTTTACTAACAGTGATACAAGACATAGTATTTTTTGTATGTACGTAAGGTTATATTGGTAGGTACGTAACGTATCACGCTATCAGCTATACCGAGAGTCAGAGGTACGTTTCAGTTTTAACAATTCATATATTTTTACAAAAGCCGTAAGTTATTCAAAACTACTTGTTTTTATAAAAACAATGTTTTTGTATAAATATGTATATGAAAATAATATCATAAATTATGTTAATTTAATTAAATTAAATGTAGCACTGTAGAGTCTAGTACGTACCACTCTCCTACACATATCCATCATCGAATCGCGTCAGCTCGCAAAACCAAAATTTGTAATAACATAATCTGTCCCTAACCCTTCGCCCGCCGCGGCACGACCGCAGGGTTTTAATAATGCATCCGCCATTAGTCACCCGCTCCGGCCATCTTCAAGTATTTCTAATTGCACGACAAGGGTTCAAAGGATTACACTTACGAATTTTCGGGGCTCATGTTTTCCTTTGCCCTTGCGTCGAAAAATTAATCCAGAAATTTCATTGTTCAGCCCAAAGCGTAAGCAAAGCGTAAGGTACGCGAAAGATAACATTTCACTAATGAAATAAAAATATCGTTCGTTAACTCCCATTTCAAACTTAGCTCGCGTCCATCCGATCACAAAAGCATTAGCGTTGCCGAAATCTCCTTTTCGCGTTGCGGACGTAACATAATTAATTTTTGACGACGCCGTTGACAGAGTGTTTTTTTTAAAGCGACGAGTCACAGAAGGTGTCCGGGCGCAGCTGGGCCAGCATTACGCTAATCTCTACGCCGTCGCACTTGTTAAATATTAACGCAGTCTAATTACAACCACCCTCAGCCCACCCGCTCTAATGGCTTTTAAAACTGATTCCCGCCCTCGAAGGATGCGTATTTGATGACAACTTTCGGTCGTTGTGCGGTTTTGCCCACGAGGGCGACATGGAAATTCCTCGTCTTTTGCACTTTAATCTCACCGCGCGCGTTTTCCTGTGCTGGTTAAATGTCTTTTATTTGAACATCGGGAGGGTGTCGTCGTGCTGCCTCGAACGCGAAGATGACGGCTGTCGTCCACGAGAAACGAGCACAGACATATGTGACATTTAGAGGTGAGGGTGAATCACTTGGTGGCGCGTATTGTTGAAAACTTAATTGGCATTGCGCGTTCTATGTCTAACTAAATGAACTTTGAATATCACGCTTCTTGGAAGGATGAATAGATACAATACGTAGTTATATGGAAAATGTTCTAATTATATTAGATCAGATTTTTATGCGTTAGATTTGTGTTACTTTAACGTCAGATTTGCAAAACAGTTGAGATTAACGTTATTCACAACAAAGCTAACTATTGTAAGAATTAAACAGTTGCTTTAGCTATCGGTTCACATGGAAATGTTAACACAAATCGACAGAGGGCCACGGATTCAATTTATATTTACCGGAAAGCCTTTCAGAGATACGTAATTAATGATGTCTGGGCCATCTATTTGTCCAACTGGCGGATTCAGGATCCGCAAACAGGTCGTTTTGTTAAGTAAAAGAGAACGGTGAACGGTACACACTATTTATGCTCCGCTAATGGTCTAGTGACAATCATTCTGCACCATTAAACGTATCATTAGCGCCACCGTTCAATTTATTGTTTGTTTTCTTAAAACCTCGGGTCGCTCGGACCGACGCGGCCGCTGTCTGGTTAAAACCATTAATCAGATGGAAAGACGGTTTTCGGTTGAATACTTGACAAAAGTTTATTTGATTAACGTTAAGCAAATATGGGAAATGTTTGCTCTTGGAGATTTTGTTCATATATCACAGGCTCGAACTGTGATATCTGTTGGTAATGTTTAAGATGTTTGTGCCCGGTGTACGGCAATAGGCTCACCATCTATTTGGGATCCACAGTGGAATGTAAATGGTGAAACGTGGGAGTGTACTGCACTCCTCTGCCTACCTCTTAGTAGGGATTACGGGTATGATGATAGGATTTTTTGTTAAAGATACAAATAGGCTTAAAATTTCGATGCCTGTACGCTTGTGTCATCCGCTTATGTACTCCGTGTTCACGAATTTAGTGCCATTAACTATATGTATATGGTATGTACGGACTTTGCGTCTGAAATATCTCGAATCCAGACTTCCAGCATCTATTAGGAATTACAAGTTAGAAAGTTCCCAACCCGGGGATCGAACCCTTTCGCCCGGCAGTCACGTTTGCAACCACTCCGCCAAACACACAGTCAATAGGCAAGCAGTTAATAATCTTAAGCATCTTTTAACATAATTACTCTGAGAAAGATAAGACGGATTTTTACTCCGCACGTAAACTTCATTCAAAGATGTAAAACAAAGAAAAGTTATTTCCTTATTTCTCCAAAAGTGCAATTGTTGAACGAAAATGTGAGTCCCTAAAACAAGGAGTGTTCGCTGTACTACGCGACGTGTAAATGTCACGACATCTGTCAACCCGTGACAAGCCTTATCTCGGGGGTAAAAAAGGCCCCGCGGGGTGACTTTTTACCCCACGGCCGGGAGACTATGAAATGTATTTATGACTATGTAAATTTGTTCAAATCGGCACCGAATTTCAAATACGTGGAAATCTAAGTTTGCTTCGCGACAGATGCTCAGCGTTTTATTGTTGGTTGTCTGTGGAGATCGGATAAATTTGATTTTCAGGACTGGTAAAGTACATATTGATGTATTGATAAAAAAAATATTTCTTATCGGTTGGTATAAACGTGTGGACTTTTAAACAATTGGTGTAGAAATTAACAGATTTTCATCCGTCATAATTCATTTATCTAAAAAAATGCGTTGTTTTCCAAATCCAGATTGACTACATTATAAATAGGAGATATTTCTCTATAGTAGCGATATAACACGCAAACGGATATTAAGTACGTTTTTACAACATTCATTTCATATTTCGGGATGTTGGTCAATAAGTATTAAAAGAAGTATTTTTTTTTAATCATTGATGTCATTATCTTTTTGTATTAAAATACGTTTGCAGTGTAATTACTGTATTTGGAATTTTTGTATTCGAATTGAAAATAGAACAAGAATCGTTAGAAGTATCGAGTAATACGAAATAATACGAGTATACGAAATATTTTAACAGCCAGTCATTGGTGAGCTATTAAAAAATAGATGTAATAAAAAAATTAAAATTATATAATAAAAAAATTAACAACATGTTTTATTATACCGTATAATCCTATCAAAAAGAGGTAACTATATTCATGAATGTGTAAAATACGCGATTGGTCGCTGTAGGTCGGTATGTTTAGACGTATCCTCAGTTACGCAGCTCTCGTGTATCGTCAAACATAAATCGTGTTACACTTGGCACTTGCCTAAAACAGCGTGTCGGGGGAAACGTCTTTGAGGGTGGAAATCATATTTATTGGTGAGACACTATAGTACTCTTAGTAAATTGGTACTTGCGACCAAGCGTAGCACATCCCGGGCTGCAACTCGCTTTTTATCAGCTGACAGAGCAAGAAACTAGCTTGTTAAATTTAATTGTAAGATTTCGTGTAATGGTCTTGGTATATCAATAAGTAAATAAAATAAAAAAACAATTTAAGGCTACTATCAAATACTATGAGAATTTGTCTACGAAGAATATGAGCAAATTCCACAGAAGAGGAAATATTTCTAAAAATACGCCACAATCACGCCTAATCTCCGATCTGACGAGCACATTCAAAACCTTTGGAACTGAACGTCATACGTTACTTGCCTACATGTTGTATTCAAGCCTTTGAACGCCTTTCGAGACCAGATCTAGTTAGTTGCCCGTCCATCGCGGCTTTGAGTTTTTCTCACAAAACTATTTTCTGTTGCGGCTCCGTTGCTGGGTTTGTCTGCAGAGGTGGTTTATA
>DWEJ01000716.1:0-15232 GCA_018245835.1 Mysoria sejanus stolli
AAAAGTATGTCTCCCTTACCACACCCTTCAAACCAGAACACAGCAGCGCTTAACACTGCTGTTATAAGGCAGAAATAAGTGTGGCGGCGGAGTCGAACCACAGAAGGTTCTACCGTCTTATAACAAATTGATATGATTATATATGATATTAACAAAATACCAGTACATCATAACTCAGTCGATCTGTAGATTTTATATATGATTATGGAAATCACCTGTTCCTCTTGTGCAGATCGGAGGCCGGCGACAGCGGCGGCAGCGGCGGCGTGACGGAGCTGTCGGAGCTGCCCGAGCTGTCCAGCCGCATGCTGGCTAATTTTGGCTCGAGAATTTGACGCAACTCGCACTCCACTAGATCCGCCCACTCGTTCTCGCCTACTGTTAATGCAAAATTGGACGGAATGAGACAAATTGAATGTTTTTTCCAATACATTCGGGAAGACTAAGTTCAATCCTCCTAAGTGAATATGGTGTTGTTGGAGTGAATGGGGCATCAGTATGCCTAAACATGATGGACACGCATAGTGTTTTATGAATCAATGCATCTATCGGATATGAGGTGCAATGGATGGTACAAGCTATAATTGAAAAATAAGATAAACAAAAATTAATCATAAGATAGAGACAGGATTTAACGAGGCCCTGTATAATAAATAAGAGTATTTACCTGGCCCTGGAGGTTGTTGACTGGGCCCAGGTTGGGGTTGCACTCTGGAATTTCCCACAGCATCTGAATCAGCTGAGGTGTCATGGATACTCGCTTCCGGTCTCCTGCCACTAGAGTACGCGACGCTGCCTCTACCGGAGTCTACGTTAGAAGACTGGCCGCCGTTCTTGTCGTAGTCTAAAAGTTATCGAAACATCTTAAATGAGTTTGGTGTCACTGGACTTAAGGTATCTTTTTTATTCTTTTATATAGAAGTTTAAAAAAAATGTATACTGTCAAAATAGGCACGTACCGGAACTAGCTCCAGACCCACTGGCGCCCTTTTTGCTATGAGCCTTTAAATCTTCTATTCTACTAGGCGTTTGTCTCGATGAAGAAGGTTGTGGATTATACACTTCAGCTTTCCCACTAGAGTTATATACACTATCTGCTGACTTCTGACTCGCATTTTCGTCGCTTCTTTCAATAATTTCCGCAGAGCTTGACGCTCTTTCTTCTTCTCTTTGCCTTTGATTTAAGGAGTCTGGTGTCCTACGGGATTCTCTATGACTGTCAGGTGTCCTACGTGATTCTCTATGGCTATCCGGCGTTCGTCTATACGATTCCTGTATCCTCTCGTGCCTACTTGAGTCTACAGATCTCCCGCTTGTTCTAACACGTTCTTCAAAGCTTGACCTCCCTTGAGCTGCAAGTCTGACTCGAAAACCTCCGTCATCCGATTCTCGTTCTTCATGGCCGCTTCTGGGTAGACCATTTTCATTTAGCGGTCCATCTAAAAGGTTTCCATGGGAGTTTCTTCGGGATCTGTCGTGGTTATGAGGGGTAGAAATTTCTGGCCGCGGTGCAGGTTCATCTAATAGGTGAGGATGGGACGCCGCCCGTCTCCCTTCTACTAACCCCCGTTGTCTGACAATTTCTCTTTCCAGCTGCTGGGGACTTCTTAAATCAGGCCTTGAATGTGAATTATCAAACTGAAAAAACAATAATTTGTGTCAACGTGAATCCTGAAATGGACTTAATGTTCGAATATTTGATACTTAAAACGTTAAGATGTGATTTGATGTGATATACATCCAGTATACCGTTACATTCAACCTCACACTCACTGTAAGTGATCGTAGTAGTTGTGAAGTGCGATATTTTTGTAGCATTGTACAAGCTAAGAGGTTACCGGAAGTAGTTATAATGTGCTCTCATAAGAGTATGGAGTTATTAAATTTAATGGGGCCATTTTGTTTACGGCCAGCAGTAATACCGGTTACGTGAAGATATTCAATCTTTATAGTACCGTTCGTTACTTTACGATGAGGAAATCCTAGAAATATTTACTGCTTTCTCGATTGGTTTGGAGGTAATACTCCGATATCATTTTATGTTGTTTTGCCTAAAAGATATCATAATTTATAATAATGATGCAAGATTGGCATATAATCGTGATTACAAATAGATTTAAGACGATAAGAATGAAAATTCCAATAAAACGTTTGGCAATAAAGAAAGCGACTCAAACCGTAATCAGTAGTTAGAAAGGCTCCATGTGATACAGTTAGACAATGTTACAACTGTATACAATCTTTACAAGTTAAATTCGAGAAAGTATTCCTTGATGCAATCGAAGATAAGCATCTCGTATTTTATGATTCCAATAACAATAAGCCGATGAATTAATTTCGTCGAGTTCACGACAGCTATCCGCCGTCGCATCAGCCAGCACTTGCCATAATTACGGAACGCGTTGCTGGGAAGTAGTTAATTGTTGGGAACGATTGTTCTTTGTTGCAACTGACAGTGTGAAGGGAACGGGGCTAAGAGAGGAGAGAACGGAGGCTATAATTTTTCCAGCTTCTGTTAAATTTCGTAAATTATATTGCCGTTGTAGAACTGCATAAAGAGAATGAGGTTAAACTAGTGTGGCATGCAGATTACTGGAATACTATGGTAGATACAAAAAGTTGCAGATAAAATTCTTTATGTGAAGTATGTTTATCTTGGAACTGATAGATAATGTTGTAAGTTCTTCAATTTTTACTACGTAACTACAAGTGGTAGTGCAATCATTAGCAGTAAATATAAAAAACTTACTTGTGTTTGCGGTCCCGTTTTTAGTGAAGTAAAGTTGGCCATTGATCTGACATCAATGTCTCGCTGATAAACTGCACTCCGTCTGCCAGGCGGCCCGTATTGTTGGTACAGAGCATCGGCTCCCAGCGCTTGGGGACGCACGTGAGCTGTCGAGGCCAACATCTCCTGCGATCTGGCCTGCTGGTGATTTAATAGCATTTGCTGCTGAGCTATTTGTTGCTGCATTAATTGCCTGTAATGTAAAAATACAGCATATCACAAATGACGAAAAGTTGCAGTTACTGAATTTGAGTTGAACAATAATTATTCCTCCTTGTTCTACGGGAATATTAAAATATTTACTGTTTTACATTTTTTCCGTACGATGAGGAATGGTTCAAAATTATTTTTTTGTATATCAAAAATTATAACGTAACTTCACGCCTGTTATCCTCGAAGAGGTAGGCAGAGGAATGCAGAACATTCCCACGTTTCAACGGTTACCTTTAAGTCCCACTATGGAATAGGTGGTGAACCTATTGCCATGCATCGGGCACATATCCAGACTCCGAACCACTACTAGAATTTTTTAATTTAGATTTTTTAGAAAATTTCCTAGAAAATTTCTTAGAAAATTTCCAAATTAGAAAAACTCTTTTGTTGTGTTCGACCCGGGAATCGAACCCGGGACCGGCAGTCGCGCAACCAACACGACCAACGAGGCAGTCGATTTACTATCATAACCGTTATTGTACTCTATTACAAGTAGACATATGATTTTTTTCCTATCTGCTTTTTTGTGCACTTGGTGTTCTATGTCTGCCCAGTAACGGGCCTGGCGTGATAATAGAGTAATATTAAAAATATTTATCGCTTATCTTGTAATATCAAACTATGATATGACTCGTGTCTCAGCCCACGCCGTGTCAGCTACCCACTTCATCAGCTATACGATTTATTCACTAAGCAGACAATTAACGATTCTTCGCCCCTGGCCCCTACTCAATAAATATACCTACATATTTACGTAATAATATTAATAAAGCAAGCTTCCAAAACAGGTTGAAGTATTTATTAGTAAATATGAAAGTTATCTAAGCCTATTACAAACCCTTCCGAATGTGCCTAACTGCTTAATCACCGTAAAGTTGATGGATAAGGAATTAGGTATATGAAATTACAAAGAAATTACAAGGATGAATTAAGAAGACGATAGAAATATGTGTTAGTTTTTACAGTTAATTTCAATTGTGACATGATACATGCACATTGGCATGAATGTTTTTCAACTGAGATCCACGTTAATAATAATATGTGTCCAACGCTACTGGCACCCCGAACGGATATTGCGGTTTAGTACGAGTGGTATTAACGGAAGTTGATAAAACGCATCTCCGTGTAATGCTTATGAACTTGTATTCCCTCAGCTGTTGCATGATAATGTTTCTGTAGTGTGTGAAAGACGTTAAATCTGGCGCGTGAAATGTGAAAATAACTTTGCAGCTAAAAAACACGTGAGACAAATGAACCAAACAGTAATATGGGAACTATTATTCCAATTACTTGTTAATCAGAATGTTATCTTTAGTAACATCGTAAATCAGCTGGTACCATACTTTACATTTTCAATAATTGTTCAACGTCTCGTTTATAATCTGAAAAATAAATTATTTACTTTTCGTCATGTAAGGATGAGGCATCGGTCACCATATTTGTTTCTCCAAACATTTAATTAGCACAGGGCGCACGCATCAACTACATCGAGTTGTAATTCAATCAGCCCAAGTTTATTTATTATCTAAAGCCCCAAGGGCCTAAAGGGGTCGGCGGTCAATAGAGTATTTTTTTACCATGCTAGCTAGCACTAGAGTTCTGAGTTTCGCTACTGCTCCGGACACAATAATTAAACACAAATTTTGCTGCATAAACATTAAAGTTAACTAAGCAAAGTCGTGAATGAATAAGTTTACAACGAGCTTTAAATGTACGTCACGAATGATACTTTCGAATAGTGCACGTCGCGAGTTAAAGTTGATTGTGGTTTATTTAATTTTTTTACGCGACTCGTTGACAATAATAACTTAACGGTCTCACCGTCAACTGTTTACCGCACGGGAGGGCTGGGACACGGCCTCTTTTCAAGAACTCGTTTCCTCCGACCATCATTTGTGTGTCAAGTGGTGGTCAGACTGTTCAGCGACAAATGTCGCGAAGTGCTATAATAATTGCATGCTATGATTCTTATATCAATGATTCGCATTGCTTATATTTTTATCGGACTTCAAAAAACACGGAGGTTTACAATTAGCTCGAATTTTTTTTTGTTTGGTCCCATTTAAACTTGAAAGCAAAAAAATACTGCCGTTTGGGTTGAAAAAAGATATTCGTAATAATAATATGGAACGAGAAATTTAATATTATTAAAAACAATATTTTTCATATAATTTGGCGATCGTACTTTTTCTAACGTACAGTTACTTAGTACTGATAGAACATTAAGTTAATTGTAGACATTCATTGGATACACGATACATCTATCATCACATCATGTTGCCTGCCTGCTCAATTAGCTGGCAGATCACGCCGCCATCGCGTAACGTATATTAATCATAACAAATTTACTTCCGATAGTATACTGCGCTTCCAATGTAATCGGAATAAATTGGGGTATATTTAGTTACTCTCGGATTTAATTAAATTCCAGTTTTGCAATTATAATATTGTTGTTATTCTTGCAATGCTTAACTATGTAACATAGATGATGATGATGATTATTATTATTATTAAATCGTGGTCCTATGTCTCTTTTTTCATATTTGTTTGTATGGGTTTGTGTATGGTTGAGTGTACGAAAAAATAAAATTTATCGAATTGGAAATTACAGTTTATATTCACCTATATTAATTTTTCACTGTAGAACACGGGTGTCTTCTCTGGAGGAAGAGTGAAAAACCGTAATTTGGTACACTGGTCAATAAATATTTTTGAACTTCGCTTATTTTCGCGCACATTATGGAGAACTCTAAGGCTTGCAGTGGCTTAAACTTCAAGTTTGAATGTTAAGGTTATCGTAAGAGACAATACTAAGGTGTACATACAACAAAACCAAGAAATGAGGACTATAAAGACCTTTTGAAGTTAAGAGATTAAAAATTTAGGAAAAAAAATTTTTTTTTTTATCTTCACGCCTGTAATCCCACCACGTCCCACCATGGATTAGGTGGTGAGCACATATCCAGACTCCGAACCACTACTAGAATTAAATTTAATTTTATATTTTCTAGAATTTTTTTCTAGAAAATTTTCTGGCAATTTTCTAAATCAGATAATTTCTAAATTAGAAAGATTCTTTTGTAGTGTTCGATCCGGGAATCGAATTGAGGACCTCCCGATCTGCAGTCGCACTTGCAAGCACACGACAAACGAGGCAAGTAAAATCAATGTTAGTAAATATACTTGTATTCCGAGAAGCGTGGTCAGCAGGCAAACGCTTGTAAGTTCTTTTTACGTTGATCTCAGTGGTATACATGCTATAAAGGCTATTTTAGGAGGATCTTCGATAATAATAATTGAATTATATAAAAGAGCTCATATAATAATTATTTATTTATCCCATGGAATGAGACAGCTTGCTTGATCTATAAAAAGGTATGTATCTAAGTTAAATACTGAATTAACACATGAGGAAACAACATAACGGTCGACTTTAGATCGTATTGATTTTCGGTTTGAGATAAAATAGCGTGCCCCTTCTATATCCGGCTACGTGAGATCCCGTAACTGTACGTATATCCGGCTGTTAACATAACAAATCCGTACTCCCATAAACCGTTACATGTCGTTACTACGAAAAAACACGTTACACGTGTATAAATTGTTTCAAAAGCTAACTTTCAATTCACTATTCAGAAGGCATCACGCTTCGCTTACACTTCTTGATGCTGGTAATCCGTTAGTTAAACACCAAAGACAGTTGGATTCGTAACAGTTCAAAAGCCTAAAATGCATTCATGACTGACATACCACGGCTGAGTCATTATAGTTTCACCACCAAAACGCCTTGGAACAGAATTGTGAAGGAAATTCCGGTGCAGTAATAAGAGAATATTGCTCGATATTGTCGTCCGAAGCTAATGAGATGCAGCATGGAATCAATTGATTCCCCGTTGGTTACATTAACAACATAAGGTAATAGATTGTATAATTAGACATGCCAGTTCGAGGGCAGATTACATGACACAAAATCTGCGCAGTATCTAATTACAATAACACAGTTAGTTACATGTATTATTAAATCAACGCGTTAATTTTCTAGCAACGCAATTAGTGAGCGATTTGGTTGCCAAGTTAAGCCGAAGTTATTATTTTGTCATATTTCAATATTAAAGTGAGTGTAAAAGAGATTTTTAAATAAAGTGCTAAGAATAATGAGAACGAAGAACGACAAAACGCGACACTGTCTACTACAAATTTGTTGGGGAAGTTTTATAGCAAATTCATAAGATTATCGAAATTACTAAAACAATTTCCAAGAAATACAGGATGTAACAGTTGGTAATTGATTAAGTACTAACGATCAAATTGGGATGAATGTGTTTCTGTGTAGGTCTTATACTGCGTTCAATTACCGTCCAGCCAGCCTTGTTTTTAAACAGACAAAAAAATTGTCGCTAGCATATGTTTTTAAACATTCACATTGCTTCGTCACATAAATCACATAGTATGTACATCTCACATAAACAACAAGCACATTAATTGAGAATTAACTTAGTTGATTGAAGAGAAGATTATTTCTTTCAGTTAAAACCACGTACGCGTTTACAAAATGTATTCATAATGAAGTTACTGTGAAAGGAAGTGAGCGATTACAGAATCGTACCGACGCGATCGGAACGAACTCTCGGACGTAGCAAACCCGGCAAGTAATACATTTTTAATTGATGCACACAACGCCCAATGTGTCGAGTAAACATTTACGCGTTTATACGAACTGTGACAGCGGCGGCCCTCGTCGCCCGTTTTAAACTCGAACCATTAATTGGTTGAAAAGTGTGCAATTCGCATGTTTGAACTCTCGGCCTCAGTCAATATTAACACTGTAATGATTGGGACGAGCTTTAAAATCTCTAGATATTAACCCTTTAAGCTTAAAGAACGAGCGACCATTTCTTTCGCCATTAGAACGTACGACATTTTCAAGGAAATATGTAATTTGGCACCGGGCGAGTTTCGCATATATTCTGCTACACAATGGTTCGGTTTGAACGTGGAAAAAGAATACTAGTAAAAACGGAAAGCCAGGTGATACCGTGTGTAGCTGTGTGAGCGAGGCAATACAATCATTTTTAATTTCCGTCGCAGTCGCGTCCACTGCACTGAATACCAATTACTACACCCGTAACTATTGAACAAGTGGAATGTGGAACTCAGCTACCCGGGCCAACGCTGAACGCGGTGCACGAACGTGGGGGCGGCTATTGGAGTAAATGGTGAATTGCGTACATACAAAACGAATCACAAAATTTTTTGAATTTTTATAAATAAAAAATTGTCTCAAAATCAAATATAATTATGACATTGGCACTGATTACAAACTGTTGTATTCGTTGTATAACTTATTGTTTAATAAACAAAACAATTTAATTTCTTTTTTTTTATTGTCACGCCTGTAATCCCCGAAGAGGTAGGCAGAGGAATGCAGAACACTCCCACGTCTCACCGCATACGTTTTCACGTCCCACTATGGAATAGGGTAATTTATTAAAACAATACCTTTAGTATTGTTTTAATAAATTACTTAAAAACTGTAATATATCATTATGTAATGGTTCTAGTCTTAGTTGGTGTAACTCTCTTAGTTGTTTTCAAAGACAAATACCAATTGTTTGCCCTATTAGCGCAGATTTAGAAATACAAACTAAGCGAGCGTAAAACAAATAGTTCAACTTGAGAAAAATGACTCAGCTCCGCTGAAGCTGACTCGCAAAACTCCTTTCAACAACAGTCGTCCAGAATATACTAATCTAGATCTATGCTATATGTTCGAGTAACTTCAAAGCACACGTCTGACCGAAAGCGAGTGTAATAATATAAAAAACGTTTCTTTCATATACGAATTTTCCAAATTTCATGCAACGTACCCAAATAATTGAGGACTCATTTTATTATATTCTGCACATTAATTGTAATTGTGTGTTCTACTTAGGTGCAATTAAACAAATAAGCAAATGTAACAAACATTATAAACCTAATTAAGACCAAAATAATAATGAATAAACTTACGTTCATTCAGAGTCCTTAACCTTGAATGAACAGAATTTAAAAGTTCGAACGTCTTCTCGCTTAACATGTTATGCCCTTGGACAACAACTATGTGATCATCAACGTTAATCTTTATGTCCTCAATACATTAAGATTTATTATTCTCTGATTTATTATGTGTTTAAAAGTAGCATTTAGTTCGTAATATAATAATATAATCTATATTATTTTAGATAACTAAAATTGAAGTTTCTGTTTTTTAATATTAAAATAACCGTTTTAACTAAATGTATATGTATGTATATACATACATGGTATACGGTACATACATGGTACATATAGCAAAATAACATATTTTACTATTTTTGTCTGTCTGCCAGTCCGTCCGTCCGTCCGTCTGTCTGTCTGTCTGTCTGTCTGTTCCGGCTAATTCCTGGAATGGGTTGTCTAATTTTAACGGGACTTCCACTGTCAGATTGCTAATGTAACTTAGATCAATGTCATTTTAGAATTCCACATGAACGAAGTTGTAAACATAGCTAATATGAATTAAACTTGCCCAATCGAAGTTCCTTCGTTGTGGACAGTGAATATCTCACCATTGGTGAAATAGCAGTCCAATGCAAGCTTATTGCCAAGTAAATAAGTAAAAAACTCGCCTAGATTGTTGTAACATCAGTTGTCATAGGGTTTTGCAGACACGGTTTAGTCTTTACACAATAACGGGATTTATGATTGTCTCCACGCTTAAGGGATATCGTAAGAAGTAGTGATTCAGATAATGTAGTTTGACTATAGAGTCAAACTGCAATAGTGCAAAGAGTATAGTTTATCCAACTGTCTTGTACAATAAAGAAAACAGCGGTGTTTAAATTGTTTTCAAGTTTTGTTATAACTAGACTTTTCGACTTTCCTCAACTATTTAACAAAGAGCGCAAAGATATTTTACGAGTATTTTCGTAATACGATAATTTGCAAAAGAAAAAGTTTCTTGACAATTTTTTGAGTAATTATTTTGGCACAAAGATCGAAAAAATAGGGCAATATGAAATTTTTCTGAATGTAAACATCATTAAGGATATTTGGGAGCAAAATATTTTCAGCTACGTTCGCCTGAGATATATTCTGATGAAAATTAAGAAACACGGCCACGAGCGGTCTTATGGTGCCTGTAATATTTTTTATTTTTGAAGGTGGTAGCACCATGTGTGGTTCGACTACGGCGGCTATTTCTGCCTTATAACAGCAGTCTTAAGCGCTGCTGTGTTCTGGTTTAATGCGTACTGTGTTGTGGTAAGGGAGACATACTATGTCGAGGCATTCCAGCTTAGTCCTCAGGGGTAGAGGCGCATCTGTGGTCGACCTGAGATAGGAATCTAATCTTATCTGTAGTTGATTACAAATGTCCATGGGCGGCAGTAGCCACTTACCATCAGGTGGACTGCATGCTAGTCTGCTACTTCTATATTATAAACAAAAAAAAACTATATACATATAAAATTTGAATTAATTTAAAAGCGGACAATACGTTTACAACTTTTTACTTTTGTAGTAACACCAACATTCTTCATGATTCCCTCTCAAAAGCAAAGTCGCATCTTTCACCAATTTAATGTGAACGGTATATCTACATTCGCCAACGAGCGCTCCCGTGCCAATTCGAAAAGTACTTCAGCCGAGCAAGCTCAATATTAATTGGTACAAATAAAACCGTTATTCCACATGTCGCAATAAAGGCAGTCGTTTCACGGCGTACTATGCAAAAAGCGACGGAGCTTTTTATGCCAATGATCCTTGGTGAATTAACGAAGCGGAACAAGATGTAACTTGAGGTCGTACAACCATTATTATTAATACACTACTTGCTTTTTTTAAATAACTTAAATTGCACTACAAGATATAGCGTAAAATCACGCATGTAGTCCTCGAAGTGCTAGGCAGAGGGTAATACACTACCATGTTTAAATTGTTACGTTTGAGTCACACTATGGAGTAGGTGGTGAGTTTATTACTATACGCCGGACACATTTCCACACTCCAAGCCTACATAAAAATGTAAGTTAAAGTAACCTAACAGTGGCCGACCCAGGAAACGAACCCAGTACCTTTCAATCACCAATCGCGCTTGGCAACCACATAATCTACGAGGCAGTTAAAAGCAGTAGGGCAGGTTTAAGGTATAAATCAAGTTTAAAAAAATCATATAATACATAATAATTAAATTTTGTAATGTTTGAACAAAATTATATCATTTGTGATATAATGTGAAACAACGTATATGTGAAACAACATACGTACATGAAAGAGTAAAAACAAATTTTAAACAAACAAATAATTGTTCAGCGCTGAATGTGAACGAGCTTCACCCTTCGGAGTTGGATACACTCCAAGCGCTCCATTGTGTAGATAAAGTTCCGCTTCTTGCGAAAATAATAGAGAAGATTTCGTTAAAGCGGTAACGCATAACTTATGGTTCCACAAACGCGATCTCCCTTTCCGTTGTCCGATATCAGCAGACATTTGCAGGCCTGGTCCGCAAAATCAGCGCCGAGTGCGTCAGATAAACACTGCTTTGTAATGGGCTCCCCGTGCTTTGTTTTGTACTACTGAATTCTACATACAATCGTTAAGAAATGAGAAATATTCATCAAATGTATTGAATACTGAATTGATTTTGATTTATGCGCTTCGTTTGATACATACCCATGTTTACATTATAAGTGCTTACAAAATTTTATTGCTTATTAATCTTGTCTAATTAATTGTTCGCCGTCGTTCATTTATGCCTACCAAAAATGTTTATTGCAAAACAACACAGAAATGTAAAGGTGGGCTTTACCTACTGTAGTCTATGTTGCTTTTTACTAGCAGAATTGTTTTTTTTTTCACCTAAAGAAAAGTACTATAACACTCCAATGTTGTTGACGCATAAGTTTTTCTTTCTTAAAGGTTGTCTTGGCACGTTCGAGAGGTATTTCCGTAATAGGGCTTAACTTTTGAACGAGGAAAAGATCCATTCTATAAAATAACCCGATTCTGAAATACAACACGCTGAGTAATCTTTAGTTATATGTAATATTTTGGAACAAGTCAAACACAGTCATTACTTCTCACACGCGGAAATACCCGAGTGAATTTAATTAGACAGTTATTAAATATATATATTCGTTTGTAAATAAATCTATACTAATAATATAAAGCTGAAGAGTTTGTTTGATTGTTTGATCGCGCTAATCTCAGGAAATATTGGCCCGATTTGAAAAATTCTTTCAGTGTTAGATAGCTCAATTATCGAGGAAGGCTTTAGGCTATATAACATCGCGCTAAGATGAATAGGAGAGGAGCAGCAATAAAAAATATTGATATAACGGCAAAATTTAGAGCGTTCCTTGCGTGCGCTAAGTAAACGGTGAAAGTTACTCAAAAATCATGTATTACAAAATTGTTCCCCTCTAAAAGTTTTAAATAAAAGTCCGCGACAGCAAAAACAACAACAACAACAATGGTTAACAAAATAGTTCTTAAATAATACATTATTTGCGAACGTGTTTTAATAAACATGATATTAATCGTTATCCAAATGAATAAGTTATTTATCACAGGCACTTATTTTTAAACATAATCGCCCTTGACAGTATTTGATTTCAAACAATATATAAAGACTAGAACTCCCGGGAGGTCGATATTTACGCGGGAAAAACTTTGTGACACACTGATTTCCACGCGGGCGAAGCCACGAGCACATCCAGTATTATATAATTTTGTTAGAAAAGTATATTAATTATATGAAAAGTTGTGACGTTTTCCGATCCATTATTAACTGATTCAGTGCGGATGGCACCACGGTGGTGCCATAGATATCTTTTGTGTATGGCGGGTGGCACCCGAGAGGTGCCAAATTTTGAACCCATTTAAACCGTTTACGTTCGGTTTTTTTGGGCGGCGCCTAAACATAAAACACGTGGAAAAACGAAAAAAACGATAAGTTACAATTTATGGCAGACGGCACCTTTGTGGTGCCACCAAAATACCGGGCGTTAGGCTCCACAGTGGCGCCATGAAACATGAAACTTGGTACAGTTCACATGTATTAGAGAACACTGCGGTGAACTCTAAGGCTTGCATATATAGTCACTATATTTTCGCGTGTTGTAACTTGTGATAATGAATGTTAAAAGGCGTACAACTCTTGAAGTTAGGGATATGTAACTGAAATACGAAGCTCAGATCGCTAGATTTGTAAGCAGAATTATAATCATTAGATTACCTATTTCGTAGAACTACGTACGGTGTAAGGTGTTCTTCCTAGTTTAAATTAAATGGTGGTAAATTATGACATATTGACAAAAAGTATTAATACTAAAAATCATTAATGAATTACAGTGTAGTTTCGTATTAATGAATATTTCTTCCATCTCTTTTTCAAACGGATGTTTATATTATAATTACTATGAAGTGAATATTAATTTTTAAATGAATTTATCATAATTACGAATTCGAATAAATTTGAATAAATTTCATTTCGTACGTGCATAAAATGTGTCCCTGCTTATTAAAAAGAGCCATTATTTTATTTATTTTTAAAACTTAATAACTGACGTGATTAAAAATTCAATAACTTGAGTGATAAAAATTCAATAACTTGAGTGATAAAAATTTGATAGTAACTTCATAAGAACTTTTGAACTTTTACCGTCAAGCATTTGTTATTTCTGTCACTCTGCCAAAATAGTCTGAGATTTGTTATTATATATTTTCCTCGTAGAAAAGATCTTGTTCATCACATTTATCGGGAAGGCAAACGAAAAACTCTATCAAATTCATTATAGGCCCACGCGAGAATGGATTTTGGTATCTACCCCTCTTGTCTCTTAGGTAAGGATATCGTTTATAATTAAACATTTCATTCGTCGTCAAATTCATGCAGGCGTGTAATATCTGTAACAAACGATAAATTGTAAACGCAAGATATTGTATGCCTGCCTACCTCTTTGGGGATTACAGGCGTGAAGATAAAAAAAAATATATTGTATACATAATATTTTTTGTTCATATACAATACATTAGTTATTAGTTCATATACAAATATGTATATGCAAAAACTTAAAATACCTACTTGTAATGAGATGTGCACAATAAATTCAAGGTTCATTAAATATTTCAAGTTGGACTGTATAAGTAATTACGACGACCTACGAACAAAGATCTTACTGAAGTGCAAGTTAGGATCCAGCCGAGCGCGCAGAACGTGATGGCTTCCAGTAGACCCAGCACATACAACAGGCCAAAACCCTCGAGCACCAGGCAGTAGCACGCAAAGTAGATGGACAGGGTGCAGTTGATGGCTACGCTCATGACAAACAAGAAGAACCACATTCGATTCCGTACACCGATGCAGTTGTATATAAACGGGCAATGATGATCGAAGTATGCTACGCATCGTTTGCAGATCCGACAATGCTTGGCCCTGTGTGGAAACACGTAAAATATTGTATTACTTTATATTAATGTATCTATGTAATATTCTAACAGTGTACCCGCGGGCAAAACAACTAGGCTGTATATTAGAATATCATGATCCGGTCCGTGGTCGCTTGTATTTATAGTGACTATTCTTTTTGTAGTCCTGCAGAGCTTTATCTTTTTGGCACTTTAAAACATGTCGAGTTACATAATTCATGAGAATTTTATAAGCTAGTACTTTTTCCTTTTCATTGTCACTATAAAAGGAACACAATACAATTCAAAACGTGTAACTTAGCTTGAAATAGAATTGTCATCTATTCTAAATCTTGATATTAAAATGGTACCTCAAAGGTCTCAAACACCGACACGTGTGACACAGTCTAGAGAGTATAATATTCCTCTTCTTCCATTTATCGTAGTACGGTATCTGTCTTATCGCTCTGTAGTAAGTGTCGGAGTTCTGAGGAATGTATCCCGGATCGCGGCGATTGGCAATCACCCAGCTGAGCCACATGATGCCGTTCCAATACAAGAAGCAATAGTGGGACAGACGCAAAGTATTCCATGTCAGAGGTATGCACTGCAAAATGAAATGAATGAACGCATTATAATACGAAAAGTAATAAAATTAGTACTAAACGTAACTTCACGCCTGTAATCCCCGAAGAGGTAGGCAGAGGAATGCACTCCCACACGCCCTCGTTTCACCGGTTATGTTTACGTCCCACTATGGAATAGGTGGTGAGCCTATTGCCATGCATCGGGCACATATCCAGA
>DWEJ01000717.1:0-15226 GCA_018245835.1 Mysoria sejanus stolli
TATATATATATATTTGTTATAAATTAATCAATTTATAACAAAATTCTCTCAGTTCAATGAAGTTTTTTTAAGCGAAAGAAGCGGTAATCTGAGAACATGAAGAGATTTTTTAGGTTTGGGCGGTGTTGGACAAAAACTGTTACAGGATGAACTTAAACGAACGGAAAGTTGCACCAGATTGAGAGCGGTTGGGTATTCTTAAGTTGCGGACAACAATACTAGGTCGTTAAACCAGAAGAATAAGTTTTTTTATCTTCCCGTTTTGAAATTACACTTTCACAGGCTTTCAACGCCAATTTTGAAAATCGTCTCACCTGTTCTGTATCTCTTAGGGCAAATATTTTGAGGAATTTCAAAAATGAAACGAAAATAAAGTTTTAAATAACTTTTCAACTATTCAACTCATTCCAAAAACGAATCATCTCTGTAGCACTTAAAACTATGGCAAACACCACAACTTTTATAATATATAATCATTAATTGGTGCACTACAAAAAGCTTTTTTTTTTTCAAATAACTCCTAAGCTTTTCTGCTAATCTGGTCGATGTTATGTAGGTACAGACCTCTAATACACCAATTCAAGATTGGCTGCAGAGGTACATGGTTAGCAAAAGGCTCTCGTAATTATAGTTTGCTCATTCACAATTTCACTAAGTATGAGCTTTGCCGGGTATAAATGAGTAATCTGATGGTGCCAAAAGTTACGTCGCACCTGTAATCCCTAAAGAGGTAGGCAGAGAAGTTGTATAGTTCCACGTTTCACCAGTTATGTCTATGTCCCACTATGGAATTGTTGATGAAGCTGTTGCCATACAACGAGAATATATCCAGACTCCCATCTACTAGTAGAAAATCTAAGTTGCAAAAGTCCAATGGTGATCCAAGTCAAGAAAAATCCAAGTCAAACCTAGGATTTGAACCCAGGACCTCTCGATCGGCAGTCGCACTAGCAACACATACGACCAACGAGAGAGTCCGGCGGATATAATGACCCTAGATATATGTACATATGTATATGTGTTCTTAAACTCTTCCTTTACGTTGATAAATATCATGTTAGCTTTACAGAATCACATTAAAGGGTATTTCGCATACGTTTTAATGGGGTGATATTAGGTGGAAATAAAACCAAATGTTAGTGTGTATGATTTATATATACTATTAATTATATTTGTGTCAGTACATCGAGTTAATATTAAATAAGTGATCAGCTTAATCCGTAAGCACGAACATTGATTCTGATTTAGAAACTAAGTATCGGTCAATACTATAATATTGACCTTCGAAAGTTTTTACATTTTCAAATTGACAAGAATCCTTCGCACAAGCACCTAGTTTATACAACCTTACTTTTACAAATATTTTATGGTAAAACGTTCTTATCATATTTTAAATCTATTATAAAAGTTAGAAAAATTGAAACATTTGTGTCACTTCCACTTTATACTGTCTTATTAGTGAATCTGGAAACAACAGACGATAGTAGACAAAGACGGATCTTCTGAAAATTGAACAATAACCTCGGATATCTAGAGTCGAATAGATATATCCCTTCACGCCATGTCCCTCGCGGGGTAGGCTGAAAGTATCGAGTGGCAAATAACAAAATAAGAAAAAATTAGGTAGTATTGACTAAGAGTGATCTTCATGAATAAATCTTGTAATTTTAATTTAAAACGTTATCGCCTATTGTTTATTTATTCAATGTCCACACCAATGCCAAAATCATAGGAAGCAAATTACAGTACAAAAGAATGATTTCGTTCCGGAAATAGCTTTAGAAATTGGTTTACTAGCGTATATTTAAAAGGAATCCAATAAAATTCAGACAAAAAACCTTTTTTTAATTAATTTAAACGTGTATTGATAATAATTAAAGAGTAAATTAATAATTTTAAAGAATTATGCTAGACATAATTTTAATATACAGTTAAAACTTACGTCTGAAGTTATATTTAAAGTACTTGAGTATCTGGGAACCAAAAAATAAATAGCTGCCCGATTTATCATTTTGCCCGAATCTCTAAAATAGGATTAGAAAGATACACATATTCTACCTAGTATCATATTATACATCTACCGATGAAAATATCTAAGGACACTAATTTAATTACGGTCGGAACTGTATTACACGAAAAGATACAAATAATTTAGAAATGTAAAGAAGATGTAAATGTTGAGAAAGTATTGGTAACATACATTTAATTTCAATAGGTCGACAGTAGAGAATAAAAATTAATGAATGGTAATAAGTTACCAAGATTAAATGAAATTTATAAGAAATACGAAGACGGAAAGAAACAATTTGTGAAAGACAATTCCGACCCAAAACGAAAGTCTAGGATAACTACAGTTAGAATCTACGAATTACATACAATAGATACAGAAGATAGAATAGACGGATGGAGATCTGGGGCATTATAGCATATGTTATACTAAATTCTACGTCTCATAACATATTACTAAGGGTAAATAACTACTAAGAAGACATAGGTTTTAAGAAATTTCTAAGAAAATCATCAATTTGGCAACTTTTGGGCACCTATTTACAATTACAAGATAAGTAATAAATTTACTTATGTATATAATAAATTTAGACGAATCCGTGAAATTACAGTCAAAAGACAGAATTTTCTGAAGATGGTAAAAGAAGTTAGATATAATGTAAGTTTTATGAAGTGCTAACCGTTTTTGATGCGTTTATGATGAAATCATTATAATAATATTTCAGTTTTTTTACTATGACTTTTACAACAATTTTTCTGTTCGTCGCTACTTTTAAGATGACATTTTAGATATACTACATTTAACAGTTCATAGTGCTGGCTTCTATTTATCAAGCATCTAAGATATTATATTGGCAAGATTTGTTAAGAAATTCTAACTTCATCGAACTACATACATCAGGCATTGAGCATTACAGATACACCTCCACAAATTTTGTCACAGCGCGTATCTTTAATTAATATTATTCATCATCATTTTAAATCGTATTTAACCTAATTATCTTATTTACAGCACACTCACATTTATTGACTTAACTTATAAAAACAATGTGTGCAATAATTTATCCTTCTGACCATCAATGTGTGCTTCAATGAAATAAAAGCTAATTTCAATTATTCACAATTTTTGTCGATTTCAGTACAGATTAAAGTGCGAGATTGTATTATAAAAATATTTTGTGAAATCTTTGTCTTATACATTACATAACAAGTTTATAAAGACCGATTAACATTTTGTGTTAAATTTGACACAACATTTAATCTGTTATGAACCTGTAATTTATCTTCTATTTTTGACAAATCAGGTTCAGAACCCTCTTTGAGTAGTTCCCAAACATGATTTTTGTCCAAGATTTCAAATCCACCTTTATTTTCAGGTGCAATATCTGAATTAACCGGGACATTCAGACTTTTGGATGTTTCTGAAATAGGAGTAGGTGGTATTTTGTGTATTTCTTTGTTAATGGACTTTACCACTTTCTGACCTAATTTGGTTTCCTTTGTTTTGTTCATCCTATTATCAAAATTGTTAGTTTTATTTTTATCATCATGCTTTGCTACAGTGTTGTTAACATTGATGTGCGGTTTCTTGATTTGTGTAACAGGTTTTGGTTTCTTGGTTCTGTAATGAATGGATTTTAGGTTGCTTTTTGTAATTGCGGCAATAGTGTGTGGTGCCGTAGTCGCGTGGGCAAGATGTAGCATTGGTGTGTTTGTGGTAGACATAGTACTGTTTTCAAAATTATGTGATGGAAATGTTACGTTCTTAATCAGGGTGGATGGGTGATTTGTAACAATATTATTAACTTTTATGTTTCTTTTGTTCGTATTAAGAATTATTACTGACTGATTAATATCTAGCTGTTTAATATAAGTCATATTTAAGTTAAATGTTTCATCTAATTTAGCTTTGTTCAAGGTTTTAGTTTTAACAAAGAATTTCTCTGGTTTATCGCCATATGTGGCCTTTAACGTACCTTTTCGCCTTGGTAAGGCTTTTTTCTTTGAATCGTCTTTCCTCAGGTAAGCTTTTGATGACGATATTTTTTGGAGAATTAAATCTGCATTTGAAGTTAAAATGACAGGTTGAATACTATTATCTATTGTGTGGTTACTACTGTTATTTGTGCGATCAGTTGTAGGTGTTGTTAGAGGATCGTTATATGTTACAATGGCACTGATAGTAGAAGTAAACGTATTATGGCTTGTCACGATTTTTGTGGGTGTTTGTTGTTCATTAGACGAAGCTATTTTTGTCGTTAGAATATTTTGAGGTGTATTTATAATTTTTTCAGTCGTTGTGTATTCGTTAGCAACCATTTTTTTATGATCTATAGTTATTAATTCTGTAGAAGTAGTAGATTCAGAAATTCCAGAAATTCCACTTTTTTCAGTAGTTTTAAGGTCACGGGAACTGTAATTAGTCTTTCTGAACTCATAATCTCTGCTACAGATACGCCCACATTCACATATGTTATCAATATTAGTTGTAGTTTTTAGACTGGCCATTTCTGTTTTATCAAACCATGTTATGAAATCATCGTCAGTAATTCCACGAAGTAACGGGCTTCCAGGTCTCGCATGGAAGAAGGTTTCAACGGCTAAGTCTGGTCGCGAGGAAGGATAAATTTTAGCAAAAGCCGGGCGTAGACTGGTTATTACAAATTTGGATCTCGTTTCGTATGTAACGCAAACAGGGCATGTGGAGCTAATCTGTAAATCGAAGAAAACACTAATTGAAAATAGAATTGTCATTAATTACCAAACTGAATGTTTTTATTCATTGTATACCAATAATTTAAATTTCCTTATAGGCCAAATCACTATCTACGAATATATATGTATATCCAATACATATAAAATAAGTGCTAAAAGATTTAAATAGAAATCTTGTACTTACATTTGCAAATACGAACCACACTGATTCGCCCCTAGATCCATAGTGTAAGTCAGCGAAAGTTGCTCCATCTAAAACGACTGGATTTACCGAATGTAACTCATATCCAGAGAAAAGAGATGTTTCTAGCCGAAGTATTCCAGAGCGTTCTTTACCTTTCCATCTGAAAATTTTATAATATTCAGTATAGAAATACCCTACATACATTAAAAAGAGTACATTACATTAAAAAGAGACGTTTGTAATAAAAGCCCAAACATACTTGAAACAAGTTTTAATTATCAACGTAGGCAGGTTGCCTTGAAGATCCTCGATGCTACTCCTTTCAGGACGAATTTCTTCAATAATTGCTGCTTGAATGTTTAACAATGCGTTCTCTGGTTTAGGTGCATACGTTGAGTATGAAATGGTACCCTGAAAAATTTTTGTATGGTATTATTTTATTGATCGTTTATTTTTCTGGAAAATATGTCACTGTTTCATTGTTATTTGCGAAAGATTGAAAAAGGCTTTTATGATTTTATCATCATATCTGGTCTAACCTGAACAGTAGCACAACCAGCTCCAGTAGCATACACAAATACTTTAGTTGGCAAACCAGGTAGTTGAAGAGGTCTTGGAGACGAGCGCGCTCTTAGTTCTAATGTATCCGTGAGCTCCATACCGGCTGTAGCCAAGGAAACCGTAAGCGCACGGTGCCTGGAAACAAAATGACGAAATAGAAAACCACAACGATTTAACTGACAGAATACGTTTGATAATACGCTTCAAAAATAAATTCAGATGATTCGATTTACATTTGGATCCGTGACCAGATATTTTATAAGGCCGCAGTGTACTAATAGTGCTATGCTTTATTTGTTCTTTCCTATTTTTGTTAGGAGTGACTGTAACAATACCGGTCTCGATATATGATCATCTGATTGAAATTATTTCAAGTGTTAAGTTATTACTGCAAAGTATTTCATCAGTCATTAATTGAAGATTGCGATTGAAAATAAAATTGAAAATAAAATATCTACCTATCATGAGCCAATGCTGCATACTGCGCAGCGGCTTTAGTAGCGCTGTACGCTAGACTGGGATGACGTTGTAAAGTGGAAGCCCTGTAATATAGGAATCGAGCCGCCGCTTCTCCATCCGCTAAAGCGCCCCGAGCACAGGCTGCCAGCAAAACTCGCACACCCGCTACGTACTGCTCCATTGTGACCGCTTCTGTTTTTGTAAGTACATGTTAATTAAATCCCTCATAATGAATATACTTTGAGGAGAAATCGGGAGAAAAGTATATAATTTTACATTTGTTGTGTGAGAACATCTAATTATTTCAAAATTCTCGAAGCTTTCTTTGGAGTTTGAAGTTTGTTTGTTAATTTGTTTGCTTTTAATATTGTTGTTTCATATTATGAAGTTCTCTCACTTTCCAACTTATAACAGTTAATATATTTGCCTAAACAACAATATAAGTAGTTCCACCGTTTTTTAATTGATACAAGGAGAGAGATAACATGTAAAGCTTTTTATTTCTATATTCCATTACAAGAATAACAATGTTTACCATACGAAGTAGTCTTGATATTTCTAGAAGTCTCTTCCAAGAGCCAATCAGCAGCATCTTTCCTTGGTGCTGGCCATCCAAACTCTCCTTCTTCAGTTGTAGAGGCGTTTCTCAATATAACAAGTGCTTCGGGCACCATAGGGCTCCTGATAATATGTTTTATTAATTCAATTATGATGATGATATTATATTAACATAATAATTACATATTATTAATAATTTGATTTAAGTAAATTTTAACGAACACCAAAGTTATACATTAATAAAAATGGCAATTTATCTGTTTACTTTGGTGTCCATATTTACATAGTTGCTTTCAGTTTTCGAACTACCCTATTTGATAACAGTATATTTCAATATAATTAAGTCAAGTTCATTAAGATGAATATAAGCAAGATTGGCATGAATACCTGGCAAGAACGAGACCTAAAACAGATGCAGCCAATGCAGCTGGTGATGTGAGATTGTAGATATTGTGTTCTAAATAATTTTGAGCTTTCTTCGCAATATCAGCGTCAATCTGAAATTGGAGTAGAAATTATTTATTACTAGCTGTGCCCGCGGCTTTGCCCGCATGTGCCGCATGCCCGCAGTGTATCACAAAGTTTTTCCTGCGTAAATAGCGACCTCGTGGGAATTCTGGGATGAAAAGTGGCCTATATGTTGCTTTACAAAGAAATGAAAAACACCAAATACCTAGACAAAATGGCGAGGTACGGCTGAGGGCCAAGGAGCGCGACACGGACACCAGCTCGACATGTCATATGGAGCGCTGGGTTGCGTAGGTAATTTTTTTTGGTGGCGTATAATTTTATATCTTCTAAATATTATCTTCTAAAGTATTTGTTTAATTCATATAGTGTAGAAGACCATTTTGATCTATATTAAATGGCAATGCTAACAAATGGATTTATTTACATAAGGATTAATACTGAACAGAACAAAATAGCCTCGAAAATAACGTAAATATATTTAATTGAAATTTTTAACATAAAAGTAGTTATTGTGAGTTAACCATAAGATATAGACACATCTCGGACTTTTTTGTAGTATTTTTATAAGACGACAATTCTCTAATTCTTTAACATTACTTTGGTGTATCACTGCTGATTTACGCGGCGCACGCGGGTAAAGCTGCCAGCATGCAAGATTTTT
Organism: Mysoria sejanus stolli; assembly: GCA_018245835.1. NCBI lineage: Eukaryota > Metazoa > Arthropoda > Insecta > Lepidoptera > Hesperiidae > Mysarbia > Mysarbia sejanus. Next base: position 7,617 of record DWEJ01000717.1, read on the forward strand.
CAACATTAATCGTTATATCTCCCGTGGGATAATTGAGATAAAAATCCTATCCTTTGTCCTTTCTGAACGTCTTATCTATGTTTATGCCAAATTTTATCAAAAGCGGTGCAGTGGTTTAAGCGTGAAAGCGTAACAGACAGACAGAGTTACTTTCGAATTTATATTATAAGTATGGAAGTATGGATTATCTAAACATTTAATAAATGTGTATTACGTATTACTCACATCAAAAAGACACATGTTAATTTGGTTTAATTTTTCGTGGTTTCAATTTTGGTTTTTTGATTCAAAAAAAGGTATTTTCAACGGTTATTATATTTTGTATTTATAATTCACATTCATTTTGTATATGTATAATTAATATTTTGTATATATACAATTAATATTTTGTATATATACAATTAATATTTTGTATATATAAAATTAATATTTTGTATAACGGTATTCATATAATTCTATTTTCTTGAACTCTAAAATCGACGTCACGATAAAAAAATACACCGGTCATTACCATTTTCTCATTCTGACCAGTTTCAATAAAACATTCTCCATATTTGTAACGTAATAATATATAGAAAACAGTACGATTTGATACACTCAGTCTACATTTAACTATCACAAACTTAGTTGTAACTTACTTGATTTTCCACTCCAACTTCAAGCAAAGCTACTAATGTTTCCGCAGTAACTTCGACTGTCCTCTCCCAATCTATTTCTTCTTGGGTCATGTTTCCATCTTTATCATAATAGTAATATTCATTAACGTCCACTTCTACATCAGTACCGTTAGATTTCTTAATTTCTACTGGGTAATAATCGACTTCTTTGTCAGCAGGTAATGGGGTGAAAGATCCATCAGGGTTTTGTCTCTTTTGAATCCACTTCTTGATAGATTGCAAGAGACTAGGGTCGACAGGATAGTAAGATTGTATTTTGCTTAAGATTTCCAGGATTTTAATTGTGGACAAATGACTGCTCATAGCTGGATGATCGCTGAAAGAATTGTCGCTTTTCCGAAAAGAGAGAAGAATCTGCACCTGAAATTTTTAATAATGTGAAATGTTAATTGTATTCGAAACTTATACTTATCGAAGGTAATTCAGTTTTAGAAGTAGTAGTCTTAGTTGAAGTAGTTTTAGTAGAAAACTAGTGTTATGGTAATTCTGATATAGTAAAAAATATTCATTTCTTTGATAAAATCATACATTAACATAGCAATAAAAGACGGGTACTGAGTACAAGTTTATATAAAAAACATTAAATATACGGCAATATTAAAATTAAGAACAATAATACTTCAGCGTCCCCATTGGATGTCCTATGTTTTGGGCACCAGGGAACACTCAATATGCACATAATAAATCTAGATTGGTCGCCGACTTTAAAAAGCTTTTTGTCCGTCAGGAATCTAACCCAAGACATTCCGCACGTACAAGAACATTGAACAAGATTAAAAATAATTCAATTTTTTTAAATAAGTAATCTTTCACCTGTTCTGGTAACTTCTTTAAAATTTTCTCCCTTTCAGCTTCATCGACTAAATGAGGAATATGTTCCAACGCCAATAATGGTGCTAAGCTTGCTGAAGCTGCAGACAGCTGGGAATCTCTCCACACATCTGCCCATTGATCATTAGAATCAGTTTGCTGATTGTATAGCGGAAGATGGAGACCTCCAGAGACCAAAAGAGTGCCACTAGCAGATCCTGGTACAACACCGTGGGGCAGACCAAGTTCGAGAACTTGAGAAAAGCCGGCTTCTTCGTTGAAATTCCATATTCTGGAATTATAATTGCAAAGAATTAAGGTCTGCAGCGAATTAGTCCAACTAATTATTATTATTATTAATGAAAATGATAAACAACGCTGTGTATTTTCAATTTATTTTTACCTAAAATCAGCCTTGTCTCCCCACAGCGCGCTGAATCCAACATACTTGATCCTCATATCGGATGTTAAGGGCCATACCAACAGTCGTCTCTCTGAAGGCGCTGCGCCTTTGCCAACTGAAAGTCTTCCGCCTTCCCACCAGACCCACCAAGCACACCAGGAGTTAGTTCCAGCGCATTCATCGTCATTCTCTGTTTGTTCCGCACTAGCTAGGTGGACATCGTACCCTGGGACGGAGAAACACTCTCATTAATATATGTATAAATATGTGTTTATACATACACAAACGTTTCCTGGTTAAGGAAATATATCATGGAATTCTTTGTTACATGTTATTAACAAATTTACGACCCTTTTGTATTTACTTACCGTGTTTTCCTTTAGCGATCCAAACGCGGCTTCTCTCGAATACAACTCTGTACATGTCGTCCGATGGTTCTCTGATAGTCGACAGGGCAACGTGAGCCGCGCCCTGCGCACGAAGCTCCAATACAAGTCCAGCTCGGTTGCGAGGAGCAGCCACCCATTGCCACTCCCATGAGCCACGGGATGAAACGGCAAGGTGTTCTGAAGTTGATTCATAATAAAGGTATGATTACTACTAACGCTTTAAATATCTGACAGATAGATAAACTAGGACATTATGATTCACACAATTATATGTCATATATATAGTATATACCTCGTATTATCATATATCATAAATTGAACCGTTTAAAAAATATTGGAACCCAGTTTTATTTTACTATAAATTTAATTAATGTTAGGAAAAACTCTCAGGTACTGTCGAGAATAAAACTTATAATGAGGTTATCTATATATATTTAGCTATTACATATCAAAAAATATATTAAACAAATTTTAATACAATGATGCTTACCGTTGGCGCAGAAGTAAGCGCTTTGAGTGTCGCTTCTATGCAGACCTTCGGGCAGAACGAGGACACTGGCCGACCTGATGACGGAGCCCACAAGCGTCTCGTTGTTGAACGAGGTGTAGGATACGGAGCAGTTGTCAGCGCTGTAGCCGGTCACTTCCACTGCAAAAAATTAAAAAGAACATTATATTTTTCGAAAGCACTAATGCGTACTAAGATGGACCACGTATACCTACCAGAAACCTACGCAACTTTAATTTAAAGAGTCCTATAAGTGTCCGAAAACAAGGATGCTCTGGTAAAGAATTTCTCTTTTTACCGGCTGAATAAGAAAGGTGTAACCAAAATAGTAATAAACGACTTGTTTGGGATAACATTAGCGTTATGCATATTTCTTTTAAAAGTTATCGCTGTTATAAAAATCCGTGTTTCAAACAAAATAGTTAGGATGCACATTCGCTAGTTTAATCGAGACAACCAGCTCAGTCCTTAGCCTCCAACAGGATAGCTGTTATTAACGTAACTATTATTAATTAGACTCATCCTAACATTATTTATTATACTAGCCGCGCAGATGATACTAACAATATTACTGCAACCCAATAACAGTGTACCACATCTAAAGATACGTAACGTCACGCTTGTAATCTCCCAAGAGGTAGTCAGAGGAGTATATTCCTACGTTTCTTTAGTCAAGATTAACTAAATAACTAATTTAAATCAATCGTACTATACCTACAGGGCTACATATTTGAAGTCAGTAACAAATGTATGTTGTGGACAGCCGTCATTTGTAACGGCATTCTGCTTTTTGCTATCAGTTACAATATAAAATGTTACGCAGTTTTTTGTATATAACATATTTTGTATTTCATTTATAAAGTAACGTCACGTCTGTAATCCCCAAAGAGGAATGTTGTACACTCCCTCGATTCGCCAGTTACGTTTACGACTGCCATACACCAGGCACAGTTGCAGATTCCGAGCCACCATTAGATCTTAATAAGAAAAGTCGAGTAGTAGCCAACCCGGGGTTTGAACCAAGGACCTCCCGATTAGCAGTCGCACTTGCAACCAACATGACCAACGAGGCAGTCAACAATGTAATATTAAATTAATTAAAAGCTTCAAATCGATTGAAACTTAATCACGTATTCACTAATGAAACTAAATATTGGTGTTTATTTTGTAAAACCAACGTACATTGTTGTTTGCTATTAAAATTAAGCCACAATGTTATATAATTATTGAAGTAATTTACGATACAATAGACTGTACAGTACAATCATTATGGAAATGATAATATTCATAGGTTGTATTTACAAAATCAGCATAAAAACATTTCGTTATAAACTGTAAAATTTTATGGACTTTAAATGTATACGTGAAATTGCGTCACTTCACGCCTGTAATCCCCGAATAGGTAGGCAGAGGAATGTAGAATACTTCCACGTTTCACTAGTTATGTTTACGTTTCATTTACCATGTGATAAATATTTCGATTGAAAAATTGGTAATAAATTCATTCGGGTAAACACCATTTCATCGTTATCATCAATCATCATTCGGGGAACACCATTTACAATTTCGCTAAAAAAAAATATGTTATACATACATACATATCTTCACGCCAGGTCCCTCACGGGGTAGGCACAGAGCACAGAGTGCTAAATATCTCTATCCTTACAGATCTGCCGTGTTTCTTATTATTATTATTATTATTATATTATATAACAGCTAAAATGTAGCTTCAATATGTAGATACGAGTAGGTATACTCCAAAAATAAGTTTCAATCTTTTCATTTATTATGAACCAAGCAAAAGCTGTAAAACGTTACTTTATTCATAATAAATTATTTAATACACTGTCCAGTATCTGAAATTGTTTTTTATTGGACTAATAAATTAATATTACTTACAAAAAATTGGTTGAAATGTTATAACAATAACTTGAAATACTATTTCATGAGATTGTTAATTTTATTAAAAAGGATTTAAAAGCAGCCTAGCAACATGCTCGATAAGAAATAGAGACATTTCAAAAAAAGGATATTGTTAATAGTCAATTTATGAGTACTATGAATATAGAAGAGGCGAAATAAATATTTGGCACTCAGTGCTCTCTGACTACCCCGTGAGGGATCCGGCGTGAAGATATGTATGTACATATGTATGTATGTAAGAGGCTAAAAAACTTTGTTAAAATTGCCAGAGGAAAACCTTAGCCTCTGCCTATCCGCGGTTATGCGTGATAATATATATGAACGTAGTTAAAAGCAAGTATAATTATTTTGCATCTATTTGTGTTTTAATATTGCACGCACTTAAAATATCAATCAAATATGTAAGACTGTCTATTAGCGTAATATTAAGAGTACTGTAAACCTAAAAAATCTTACAGAGTTCGCAAAGAAAATCAATCATTCACATCACACACATGTTCGTTGGCAATAAACAATTTTATTTCTTCCTATTTCATTCAAGATCCACATAGTTTTTATCTTTGCTTTATACGGTTATGAGAGAACGTGTTACGACAAGAAACAAGTCGAACGCTGATGGAAATATTGAATATTGGATACATGTCGCAGATCCTATTGTACTTATTTTCTTATCGTTCCTGAATGTTCGTGAATGATGGCAGAATGAAAAACTAGCCAATGTTGTCCAATTTATCGGATTACAACCTAACATCACGGCTGTAATCCCACGATTCAGCAGTTACGTTTACGTACCACAATGGAATATTGGGATAATAGGAAAGCATTTTTTATTTGTCAATTCAAATAAAACCTATGAAGCGCTTCATACAGAAGATAAAATATTGTATCAAAGAAAAGTCAGGTATGTAATCCCTGAAGAGGTATGAGTAGGTAGATGATTGTAATGCTCACCTACGTTTCACTAATTACGTTTACGTCCCATTATGGAATAGGTGTTAAGCTTATTTCCGTATATCGGGCATAAATCCAAAATTCGAGATACTAGTAGCAATTCAATCTAAAAATCTCAAAGTCAGATTTAAAAAAATCTAATAGTACCGGAGCCGTGATTTGAACCCAAGACCTCTCGATCGGCAGTTGTCATTGCAACCACTCGATCAAAGATATAGTCTATATATTTGATAATAGTCAAAAATGTACAATTGGTACTATTTTGGAGATTACATGTGTCTTACAATCAAAAACACTTATATTCTCAAAGGATCTCTACAAAAAATACATGCATCTCATCTGTTCGTATACAACTTAAAGAATATTTTTCAAGAGGTATTGAAGTTAAAATGGGTCTATTAAACGAAATGCGAAAACTTCAGAAGCGGTAAAGTTCCGGCTCCATGCAAATATTTTTTTTTGTGTGAACAGACATGATTTAACGTGAAACTTGTAAGGGACGATTGAAAGTTAGAAGTTTTTGTTGAATACAGAACTCGATGTTCGTGTATCCTTGGGTCGAAAAATTTACATGTTCACTTAAGTGTCATAAACATTTCAATTTCATGGTATTTATAAAGAAAAATATTTGTTTTTGTCTAATATTAATATATCAAAGATAAGGTATATTTTACATTATATTAGTTGGTTTAAAAATTATAATAATAATAATAATATACTTTATTGTACACCGTACTTTATTGTACTTGTGTACTTTATTGTACAAAATTATGTATGTGGATATTTTTATGCTTTCTGTATGTACATACATATGTCTCTTCATAAGAGACATATGTACTTCTTGTCTTTCATTTATGATATATAAACCTAAATACTGAATCGACCGTAGTTGGACTACGACATAATTATTATTAAATTAATGTCGTTTATAAAACATGTAGAGTGCATAAGCCACAAATAAAACTTTTTCATTAGCGACCGTTAATCGAATCGTTCCCGCTCTACATAGCGCCACAGATTATCGTAACAGGTAGAGTCATTTGCATAATACACGAATCCATGTCATTAAAGTGGATTGTTGCTCAGTTCAATTTAAATGATAATTTGTTGAGGCTGGATACGAGTAGACGTGACGGTTATATTACACGTGTATACCGAATTTTAATGCTTTCGCACTCGTGTTATGCATACATTAACTTTTTCAAAAGTCATAAATACGTACAGGGAATCATTGATCAGTTAAATTGCATCTTTACTAATATTATAAACGCGAAAGTTTGTGAGTATGGATGTTTGTTTCTCTTTCACGTAAGAACGACTGAATGGATTTCACTGAAACTTTACATTAATATAGCTTATACATCAGAATAACATATAGACTACAATTTATAAAGATATTCTGCGAATTGTCCAAAATATCAAACTTACTAATATTATAAACGCGACGGTTTATAAGTACGGATGGCTATTTTTGTTACTCTTTCACGTAAAAACTACAGAATGGATTTTAATGAAACTTTATATTAATATAGCTTATACATCAGAATAACACGTAACACTAACTTCACGCCTGTAATCTCCGAAGAGGTAGGCAGAGAAATACAGAACACTCCCAAGTTTCACACATTTCTCCCAAGTTACACACGTGCCCGCGCACACCCACACAAAACCATTCATCCCCACATACACACACACACATACACACACACACACACACACACATACACATACACATACATACACACACGCTCGCGCACACACACACACACACACACGTACACATACACATACACGTTAGCACACACACACACATACACACACACACACACACACACACACACACACACACACACACACACACACACACAAACACACACACCCACACACACACACACACACACACACACACACACACACACACACACACACACACACACACACGGAGAGAG
>DWEJ01000718.1:0-15223 GCA_018245835.1 Mysoria sejanus stolli
GTCAACTCGGCATATCCTACTTACGTGTACTTAATGGACAATTCATAGAATATCTTTATAAATAGGATAGGATATATGTGTTTTAATATTGAGCAATGCAGAGTACTTTTAATGGAATGTTTTCATTGGAAAAATTTTGTATTCAACTGTTACTTCTTACTTAACTGGTGAAACGTGGGAGTGCACTACTTTCCTTTCCGTACCTCTAAGGGGATTACAGGCGTGATGTTACAGTTTTTTTTATTTTTTTTGCTTCTTGTTTACCACTGTCGTCTATTGTTTTGCAAACATAAATTTGACTGCTAGCGAACGTTCATAATACTAAGTTACATACATACATACATACATATCTTCACGCCGGGCCCCTCACGGGGTAATACCAAGTTTACCTTTTTTTACTCTTCTTGTAACATAAATAATAAATAAACACGTAGATGGAAGGCGAACAATTCATGCTTGCTCGTATGGTACATCTGTTCATATGAACGTACATATGAACCTATCTAGATCCATGTATAGTTTTTAATTTAACTCTTTTTCTAGCGATCTTTGCGAGCGTTTTGGTTTCATGGCAATGCTCGGATTAATGTAGTACGGTTTAAAAGGGATTGCAGACCGACAGTAAGACGGAATCCAGTCTAACTAAATCCTGACGATGGGGCTACCGGGCCACTGCCCTGAGAATTAAGCTAGGATTTTCGTGGATGCGACTACCACTCAGGTCGGATATGTTTGTGTTAAGATATGTCTTTATGTCTGGATGTAAAACTGTGTATATTTTTATAATTTGATTTTGATTTGTCTAATGATTCGAGGCGCTGGGGAAAGTTTAGTTTATGCTCACACTCATTAGTCTCAATTTGCTATATAATTCTATAAAGGCTACGATTATTTTAAAACAATGTTCATTTTTTGTGCGTGAACTTCATGTATCTTAAGACGAACGCTTAGATTACATGGCAGAGCTCTACATACAGCGAAATGTTTATTGACAATTCTAAATCCTCGAAAGATGTTTAGTTGTCTGACGAGCTTAGTGTTGAGTGGGTCATATTTTTAGTGAACTTGCAGTGACCTGTTTAAGCTCTTGTAATCACGCATACTTGTTCTATTAACGTTCAAAATCTGATTAAAAAAATTCTGGTCAAAAGAGAATATTTAGTGTGTATTTAGAAATTTGTTTATCGGCTCTCCGATGGACACAATACAGGGTCCATCTAAGCTTGAATCAGATATTTGTCTGTGGGTTGATCGTAAAACAAATGTTTTGTAAGTTATTATTGCATGTACCGAGGCCAACGTTGCACAATGTCGGTTGGACGGCCGTGAAACATCTAAAATGAAAAATAATATTTAGATGACTTATCAAACTTAAATAGAAATGTATCAGAGTATATATGCAAGATCAAACTGGGCCGATCGCAAAGATTGATGTGAAAAGTTTATCTCGTCACGAAAACAAACTGTCAGAAATCAATCGATCCGCGGGATTATAAGACGAATCACCCTGATTGTATTAACGGATGAATGTTCAAGCTGCGACTGACAGATGGACGAATAGATAAACGAGCAATAAATTGCCTACAGTATTTTTAATACTAATAATGTTAGCTTTTTCATGCGACTTCTCCTCTTGGTTACAATTTTAATTACAAGGTATAAGTGACGAAATATCATTAACATTTACACAAAAGCTTCTGAAACATACAAATTATATTTATGGTATTTATTACATTAACAAACATAGAAATGAACGAATTTGTAAGCCATAACATTTCAATATTAACATCCACTCCGTCAATCCCTTAATCAACCACCGAAATAACATCACATCTTTATACCGGTTTGAAAACACTTGATCCTATTATGAATTCTAGGTAAACAATGTTTTCGTTCAATGTCTAGTAAGAATAAGCATAGTATGATAAAATATTAAATAATTCGCTATTATTAGAACTATTAGGATACAAAATATAAAAACCCACTTATTAGATGTTTTGTTTACAGAAACTAATACGTGGTAAGTTCTTAGTAACTTCGTTTTTATAAACAACGTTGTATGGAAACTACAAAGTAGGGTGGATTGCCTCTAGACTCAGTACACCAATCATTGCCGGGAATCGTATATTTTTTCTATAAATAAAGTAATGTAAGAATAACGATAAATCCCTTTATCCCGAATAAACAATTTTCTTTAAATCGTAAGTATTATTTTATAAAGTCTTCGAGTTTGGCGAGCCTTTTAGTTAGAGCCTCCTCCGATTCAAGAAACTAAAGCAAATCATTCAAACAAATCTTTCGGTGAGGTCAAATAAAATCATAATATGTGCTCACAGTTAAATTTTCATCCCAACAAAAAATCCGCACAACATTTTCAATCGTGACACGTACGACATTTGTGTTAACGAAGTGTGGTCTGTTCTCGTTTTTATTATATTAACGCGCAAGCCCCATGTATGACAACGGGCATGTTTTAAATGAAATTGTTGCTTTTATATTCAACACTACAAAATATATTTTATAACGTAACATGTGAGAGACGTTTCGTCGGTAAATAATTTATAAGAGAAATGTTTGTTAATGAGTACAAGTTGCCTCGGGCCAAGGTACGCTGTTGATTCCAGAAAACAGCGCGTAACCGCCGGGTGTTAAAGGCGTGACCCAGTTTACAGAGGCTTTTGTTAAGAGATACAAAGGCTGATGGATGTATAAAAGAAAATTATCACGTTTTCTTGTGTGGTGGCACTGAAGCCTTAATAGCCTCTAAAAAGAAGAACTGTATAGAAGCCTGTATGGAGGAGTGGTAGCCAGCTCAAAATATATATGACTACTTGTATTAGTCTAAGAAACATTTTCCTTTCAACATATTTTACATGACATTGGCAAGTTGACACTTTTTCTATCACCCAATAATTCATATACCTTGGCCCACATAAGGTAGGTTGAACTACCTTTCATATTCAGATATTTGATGACACAAAGAGGTCATTGATCCCAATATCGCTTTGTATCCTGAATGTTCGAGATTCTCGCGCTTTGGTATTTGGAATCGATAGCGCTTTCAATCTTTTAATGGGCTCAACTTGTTTTGCTGGATACACATTAAGTGTGTGTGACATGTCTTTTTGTCTATATCAACTTACTGTTGCTTATCCATAATGTAGAAATAATTCAATTGATTTCATATACTCTCTTAATCCAATGACAATAGCGGTGGTCAATGTTAAATTAACAAAAATACTGACTTGGAGTCGTTGATCAAAATACATTTTTAAACTTTGCAATAAGATGTTTTTCATAAAATCATCAAAAAAATAATTATACATTGAATTTTTGTCTCTATAAAGTAGATACTAATCCGTTAAAGTATAGAGTGCGTACGTATGAAGTATGAATATAATTCAAAATTCTCAAAAAGTGGAAAACAAATTTTTATATTTTCATGTGTGTACCCGGAACATATGTTACGTATATTCCTTGTACGTTTACAATTTTCTTCATAACCAATATCCTTAGATATGCTGAAGGTACCCGAAATATACGTCTCTATTACGCATCCCAGGCCCGATATTCATGATAATGATGTCATGGCCGATATCTTAATCTGAATAGGCTACCCCATCAAAGAGCCGGAAAAGTCCCATTAGGATGGTATCGATTACACGCATAAAGAAAAGGGCTGACTTGACATAAATATTCCTAAAGAAACTCTATATTCTCGCATAAAAGGTCCATAATTCTTTGCTTTCACGGACGCTATTGTAAAATTGCACCTGGAAAGGACGTAAGCCGTAAGCTAAAAAACGAATATTAAAGTAAATGGACTGAGAAAGAGCCAAAGTTTCGTCAACAGAGCGAAAGTTCAGAGTAATATAGTGTAAAATGCTAGCACACACTTAGATATTATGTTGGTCCTGACAAAATATTTTAGCACTGGCAAAATGAATACCTACTGTATTATACCATTTTTCGAATTAAACGTAAAACGTACTTTCACACCTGTAATCCTCGAAGAGGTAGACAGAGGAACGTAGTGCACACTCCCACGATTCGCCAGTTACGTTTACGTCTCACTATGTGGTATATGTTGGTGGTGAGCCTGGTACCATATACCGGACACATTTCCAGATTTCGAGCCAGTACTAGAAAATATAAAACAGAAAAATCGCTCGATCGAAGTGCGTTAAATTATTTTTTAACCTGAATCATTAGGTCAATCTGCTGACGTTTCACTTTAAATTCATTACGCATTTTTATCTATTAAACACCCTTGATGATGCCCTTCATATTTCTTCTGTTGAATGTATACGAGAACAGTGTTAGTTTTTTCTATACAATTGTGTGAAACGAAGACATTAAAGTTCTTGACAACAAACTTGTAATTAGGCTGATACAGATACAGGTGTCCTTTTTTGATGGAATCTTTCATATGTATCCGTTTTCTGATTAATAAATTTCATTTGTCAATGTAGACAAATAGATGAGTTTTTAAAAATGTGTGTATACAGTGAATATATTTTGGTTAAAACTAACTAACTTGGTAAACGTTTGAATACTGGATGAGAGTTAATTTATTAGAACACCTCCACACGCGGCCATCTGGTTCTAAACATTAGGAGACCTTGTACTATTGTAACCAGATCGCTAATAATACACTACGTACATATAAGTAAATACTTTGTAGATATTTTTTATGACACAGAACACATTCTTGTGTTAATCACACGAATATTTATTCTGAGTGGGAATCGAACCCACGACCTCCGGCGCAACGGTTGGGTTCACTAACTACTGCACCAACGAGCCAGACTGAGAGATACGGATTGCTATTACAGTTATTCACGCTCATTGAAACTTCCATTTGTTTGTTTGGTCGCAGATCGATTGAAAATGTATGCTGTAATTCAGGTCGTGTACGCGTGATGCTTACACGTCGAGGTAACATTTAGTTTATCGCCATGAATCCAGTCAGCTGAGTGGCTGATGGGAATACACATCAACTGTACATGCAAGCCACGGTTACATCGTGGATTGTGAGCTAAGACAAACGACATGAGCATAATAAATATTTGGCTTGTAATTACTCGTATTTTGATACAGTTAGCAAAGTCAAAGTCATAAATCATTTTTTACATAAGATTTGCAATCACATAGTCATTATAGATAAGTACGTTAGTTTATACCACGCCCACAACCGGGAAGAACGAACAAGAAATTCAGTGGGCTTGTCATTTTTTAGTGATTGCTTAAAAATTATAATTTTAAGCCTCAGAACTATACCAACTCATTTCCAATCGTCTATATCTTGCATGTAATCTGCAATCGAGTAATAGGCTTTTTGACATAAACAAGGCTTAACGAATTTTTTAAATCATATCTGATGTCTTTAATCATAACTGTTACCATATCTGATTATAGTTTAATTTATTAAATTTATTAAAATTACTAAATTATTACTAAAATTGAATTCAGGAGAAATTAGAAAAGGAACGTTTATTCCTAAAGAAGATCTTCAAATAGATTGCAACTAGACAAAAGCTATCAACGAGTCGTGTTAGATGTGTCGTTTGTGTGTACGAATGCTTCTTTGTAACCGTATGACTGTTTGTTAGTGTGCGTTTGAGCGTGCAGGTGAGTGTGGGGGAGTGTATGGGTGAGTGTGTGGGCGTGTGTGAGTGTGTGGGTGCGTGTGTGTGTGTGCGTGTGTGGGTGGTATGTATGAGTGTGTATGTTACTATCTCACCTAACGGTACTCGTATATTAAAATATCGCATAAAAGTTATTATTATAACAATTCATATCGTTTACGTGTTATAATAGTTAAAAATAATGAACCTAACTCGTTGTAAAGTTAAGTTGTGTTCGTCAATAAATGTCAAAGAGATTGTCGCTGTGATTTCGCGTTAGTGGGTCAACATGGTTGTTCCCAATAGCAGTCTCATTGAAACTGCAATGTTTCCGCGAAACCATCTCGTTGTTCGAGTAGTTACGAGTTGGATTACCAATCGAGATTGAGAAATCTTATAAAAGAATTCCGAGTCCCAGAATCAAACCTAAGAGGGTTTGATTCCGGGACCCGGCAAAATAATATTTTGTTCTTCTGAATTACGATTTTCAGCACTGGACGGAGTCCAGTTTTATGCACGGTGTTCGGTAACTTGTATTGGTGAATAGTAGAAGTTCACTATAAACCTCTGCCTACCGCGAAGGGATTGATTGCGCAATGTGCAATATTTCCGCGGAACTTTTAACTGTTAGATTTTATTGACACGCTAATAAACACAGACCATGAAGAGAGAATTGAATTGTCGCAACGAATGAATAGCCCGTCTGACGCGTCCAAAAAACTTAATCGAGGGATATAGCATAGTATTACATCACTGCCTATCCCTTGGGGAAACAGGCGTGATGTTGCGTTAAAAGAATATTACTGACAGATTTTATTGACGCGCTCGTAAGGAGACAAATGAAGTGTCACAACGTACAAACAGCCCGCCTGGCGCATCGTAAAAACCTAATCGAGGGATGGAGTGTCTAGAGCGGATTGAGAAAAACGTTGGGAAAATTGAATAAAGCTATAACGCGTTACATTACTTCCGAGGACATGCGAGCGAAAATGGAAAAAGACAGTTCATAGCATGCCTGAGATACTTATAATGGTTGTGTATTTACAACGTATTTACTTAGTAACTGCAGTATTTTTTGTTTAAATGTATATTTTTATCCACAAAGACACTTCTAGACGTATATCGTCTCTAGAAGTGTCACAGTAGCCGCAGTGCAATAATATTCATATGAAGCGTTTCTCTGCAGCTTGTTTTTGAGTTACTGATGGCTATTAAAACTTGACGAGACATAGAAACTATGACAACCATGTCACAGATAAAAACTTTTGTTTTTGTAATACCTACTTGTATTATTTTATAACACGCTTGGTCTATAAATACAGAGATGTTGGGTGCTCGTATTTAGTGATTTCTATCACCCTGTAAGCTGAAAGATGTGATATTAATTATTGTAATTATTGTTCTGATTGAAGCAAAGGTTCAATTAAGCAATGGTATTAAGGTTACAGATAATTATAATTAAACATTAACCGACAAAAAGGAGACAGTCCCAGCTTTACGTCCCAGCATAGATGTCATACTCCGGACGCGAATGCAGACTCTGAGCCACTACTGGAAATGTTTACGAAAATTTCATATTAGGAATAATCCAATATCCTATGCAAAATAGAAATTTGAACTCAGGACCTAAGGCCCAGCTAACGCGCTTTTAATTACTCAGCCAACGTAGAAAACTAATAAATATCTATGAACATATAAAAAGACAATGAATATTGTAAGCGTTTTCTCCTAAATCTTTTAAAAATTTAGCGCTTAGAATGCTTAAATGTAAATTCAAATGTTACTCTGTCAAAAGCCCTAACGCATAAAGTTGTTGAAATATGCGCACAAATGGGCAATATTGATCAAGGACACGACAACCATGAGATATGGGGTCGTAAATGTGCTGTAACATAATAATATTATCATTAAACGGTGCATTGCATGCGTCAAACAAACGCCACTTTATAGGATCGATCTGGAATTAGCCGAGTCTAAGCAAGCTCAATTTAGCGCGATGCATTATAGTCCACAGTAAACAATTACTTTGTTCGTAGGGTGACCACAAATTTTCGTTGCCGGGGAGAATTATTCTGTATAATGTAATTATTATTCTTATCTATCCTTTATTATTAAACTTAAAGTAGGTTATAGATGCGACTTAGTACCTAATGACATTTTTTATGAATTAAGTTGACGTTGACGATTCTATGTTGTACACGTCACATATATTCACATTCAGGAAAGATTTTTTAACTTTAAGTATGATAATGGTTTATAAAGGAATTAATTAACTTGAGCATAACAAACAAACTAAATTGCTTTAAAAATTCCACCTGTCAATCTCGGAACACTGAGACGGCAACGAAAGCGGCAACAGAAATGTAATCATAAATTTATAATCTGAAGTGTTTCAGATATTTTTGTAAACAATTCGTAATATTTACCTATCGTAATTTAATAAAAGTGGTGATATAAGTAAATAACAATAAACTTGTAGGTGGACTCGGGCCAAGATTTAATTAAAATATAGGAATAGGAGTCCTTATTGTTATATATAATGGTTTTATTAGACACTATTAATATTACTACGTCATTCCGTTAGGTCTCTTAAAGAGTGGCCAGATGCCACCGAATGCCGTTTATTTATTTCCATAGAGTTATGATTTGCTTCTTCTACATACATCATTCTGTTGACACTCGCCTGCAATTTTTAAGGACCTCTGACTCCCTCATTAGCCATTAACCAGATATTTGGCTAAAAAAGCGCTTTTTGATATCCTTTGGCATTTCCAGTCATTGACGGCTGCTTTGAAAATAAAAAAACTATTGAATTTTATATTTTACTTGTCGTTCACTATTTTTCACTTAAATTTTAAAAGTCAGCAAATATTTGTATCCTGATTCTGATTTCTCGGCTTAGTACAGATCATAGTGCCTAGTAGATAAAGGCATTGTATACCTCGCAAGTACACATATATCCTGACGGACGTCGCAGAAAACGTAAATTTAAAAAACTGACAAAGGATTCCAAACTGTAATGATTAATATTCATTCACCCTCCCTCACATTACTAAATTATGTGCTAAATAAAAAGCCAGGTTAAAAAATATTGAAACAATAGGGCACAACCCATTATTTCGAAAAGTGTAAATAGAATGTTCCAGAATCGTAGCGTAGCGTTGAGGATTGTTTCAAACATACATTGGATATGCATGGGTACCTTGAAGTCAAATATTTAATATTTTTTAATCTTGCCTTTATCTAGAAACAAAGCTCTACGTATGAATGATAGAAATATATATTCTTTTATTTAAATTTAAAATAGGTTCTAATAGAATTTATCAACAGTTAATTGGATATTAGAAACCATAATGGAATCCAATACCGTGTAAAATGTTGTGTGTTCATACAATACACATCGTCCAAACTCCTGCTTAGAATACATTTGCAAGCAAAGAATTTAGAACGTATAGGTCAATAACAATAAAGCAACGTGATTTGCTTCGAAATAAAACATCAACATGGATATTAAAAACATCATTTGCTCTTTTGTCGTCCTGTCGTTAGATATAGAACTTTCGGGAACACGGAGAATAAATTCACAGTCTGAAACACTAAGTATAATAAGAGAAAAATTTGAAAACAAAGAGAAGAGTAGGCATAACAAAATTTTCCTGAGTTACACTTTTAATATATTCTAATTGTGATTGTAGATAAAGGTCCTATATCCAGCAGCCTGGGTACATCCCGAGCATGGGGCGCGTAAATAATTTAAACTATATGAAAAAAGCGTACAGGAAAAAGTCTTGAACGGTTCTTAAAAACATCGGCATAGCATAATAGTTAACATGTAAATATTAAATCAGGATCACTCAATCCAAATAGCTAATTAAGCGGCAATTTTACTAAAATGGGTCGTTTAGGGCAGAGTTTTACAAAGTAAAAAGTTCGCTGTTACATAAATGAGTGACGCAAGTAAGGTTAATATGTGATATTATTTATATGTGACTATTGTTTACACATTTACGAAATGTTACATTGTTAAATCATCTTTGTATTTATTTACGTATGTTCGTACCTATAGAAAAAAATGGAATATTAAATATTCTCTCGTTTTTATTAAGTTTATACTTGTTTGTTGATAAACAACCTAAGGTAGACAAGCAAACATTGCCGCTAGGCATAACATTCGCCCTTTGTAACCCTCAGCTTTCTGATTATCACATACAAAAGTAAATAATTTCATAAAATACAAGTATCAACAGTGTCACCCTACAAAGCTTGTTTTAGTCTTCATCACTGAAACTTGTTATGAGGTTTGTATTTGTGTTTGTGCGTATATTTGGTTGTCTGTTTGTGTGAGCCGTTACTCTCATTTCCCGAAAACCATTAATGAAAATGCCATTAGGAATTAATGTAGTTGTTTGGCAATATACGAGTAACTCAGTTCCAAGATGTGCACTGGGGAAGGTTTACTTTAATTACACGCGGCGGTTACTGCTCGTCTTGAGCAACGAATGGAGTCTTGAATATATTTACGCAATCATATATAACTCTAACATCTATTAAAACATCACGCTTGTATGTCCTCGAAAGGATAGGCAGAGGAGTATAATACACTGCCACGATTCATCAGTCAAGTCTACGTGTATCATTGAATAAGAGGTGATCTTGATCGTCAATCGCGCTGACAGGAAAGTGGACCGAGACAGTCAAAACGTAAATGTCAATGATAATGTACGTAACATTACGCCTGTAATACCCGAGGAGGTACGCATAGGAAACTAGTACACTCCAACGTTATACCAATTGTGTTTACGTCCCACTATGGAATAGGTGGTGAGCCTATTGTTATGACACAAATCCAGACTCAGAGCCTAGAAAATCTAAATTAGAAAAACCAAGGGCCCGACCCGGGTTTTAAACCCAGGACCTTCCGATCGGCAGTCGCGCTTGCAACCAACACGATCAACGAGGCAATATGACATGCATAGGTTTCGACATGTTTCATGAGTTTATTAATAATATTTCGTATAATATTTTGGTGACATTGTGGTTAACGAGCAACGAGCAATGAATGATCCACGGCAGCAACGAACATCTGGATTGTAGAAATAGCGCTATAATAAATAATAGGTTCATTAACACATTACCAAATTCTTACATTGTTCACATTAATAAATAAAACTATAGTGTTAATTGACAGTTTTTCATTGAATTACGGTATAATTTATATGTAATATTTAGAATAAGCGAAATTGTAAAATTACAAAATAAAATAGTAATATTAATAGTAGTAGACATATACGAGTATTATAATAGTTGATAAAAAACGTACTTATATTTATTATTGAATAATTTATTTGACCGGAAAAAATATATCTGTAATTTATATTCGAAAGTTTCTTCACAATTTATGTTATTTGTTAATAGAAATACTATATAGTATGCAGTGGTAATTGATTGTTATTGTCTATTAGTGACTGGTACTGTCAGTTAATTATACGACAATAAAATTTTATTAATAACTAAGAAGTTGGTAATAATGTACAATAATACTCAATGATAATAAGATAACTGCTGTCAGTTAGAATAGTTGTTCGGAATTATTAGAATTTATCATATCTGTAGCTGATGCCAAACGTGTTGCCACTCCTGAGAATGAATTTAGGTCACTCTCAGTACATACATATATAGACATACAGATCCTTCAAATCCAGACACCAAATCCTCTTAATGACAATTACCCCAATACTTTCGAATGTATCCGATATTCTCATTCAAAACTCGTTAGATCGCTATGGACACTGTTCCTAAGAAAATTTAGTTACAAATTTAGATAGTTTTATTAATGTATACCTAAAATATCGATGGAAGTATAACGCTTTTAATGAGAGCGCGGCGCTAGCGAGCCCCAGAGCAATATAACGTTGTTACGGAACTAATGATGCGTCACTGAACTTAGTTATGTGATAATTGAATAGTGCCTCGGAGTGTCCAGCGCGGTACACCCTTGCAACTACATTACGAAAATACTTTTATATTATTTACAATTAAGTGGTTGCATTACAATAACATACGTAGATGCAAGTTGGCATAAACACTGCACATACGGGTTGAGAGTCCTATATGTTCAGTACTTTTGCATAGCCAGATGTTCGCATTACGTAGATGTTGGCGGTTTAGATTTTCGCGTACGTATCTCTAGTTAAAAATGTGTTTTAAGGTTATATGCAAATTACTCTTAAGAGCAAAATGCAAGAAAATAGAATTGCTTGGGGTGTTTGAAATCTGTTAACGCAGACTTTGTCAGCGTGGTAGTCAAAGCCCTTTAGGACCCTTTCCGTTGAATATCAGAAACCTAAGTTCAATAAAGAATGAGATTGATGAAGTAAGGAATGTTATTAGGTTTCCATCCAAATTGGAAGCGCGATATTAAAAGCCAAACGGTATTTGTAAACAGTTCGAGACGTTAAGGAAAGTTGAGCGCAACGGAAAAAATAGAATTAAAATTTGATCCTGTGTTATTAAATAACAACAGTACAAATTTATATAAGGAATGTAATAGGGGTGAAAAGGTTTTTAATACGCGTTACTCAAACCAAAGTTAAAGTTCGTTACAGGAGAATTTGAAAACAAAAACTAAGCAATGGCTAATAATTAAAGGCTTAGCAATGATTAAATTCCTTTATAAGTATAACTTATTGTTAAAGTATGTAAAGTAACATCACGCCTGCCATTCCTAAAGAGGAAGACAGTAGGATGTTTTGCTGCGTTTCACCAGTAACATTATTCATCTCACTACTGAATAGGAGGTGAGTTTACTACCATACACCAAGCACAAATCCAACGTTAAAATAATTAACGTGAACACATGCTGACGTAATAAAAATACTGGTGTACCAAGAGCGTGGGTCGCTGTGAAACTAATGGCGGAGACCTTAACGTGGGCTGACTTACATTTGCTGTCGTTAGTGCTATTAATACGCCTTTTTCACCCTTTAAAATTTAAATAGTAACTTTCGAAACGGCTGACTTTTACTGCTGATTATTAACAAGTGAAAGATGTTTAGTATTAAACGCGGTAAATAGATAATTACGTTGTTCGAAAATCGTGCCTTGCGATCCCCAGCTCGCTCCCACCTTTCTGGAAGGCCTATATCAAACAGTGGGCAAAGATGGGCTGGCGTAATAACGTTGTGCTTTTGTTTAAGACTTCATCCTGATAGATACATATATATTTTTTGTGTCCCAAATTGATTAGTCATTTTCGTCTCAAATGAAAGTAATTTGTATACGCAAATAATTATCTTCGTTATCGTAAACTATATAGACGTGTTGTTTTATATCCCCATTCAATTAAAGATGCCAGGAGTTACTGAGACTTACACACATATCTTCGGGCCAAGTCCCATACAGGATAAGCAGAGAACACCGGGGTGCCCAATATCTCCATCCTTGCAAACCTGTCGCGCTTCTTGAATAAAAATTCTTCTTCAATTGTTGAAACGTTTTGAATAAAACATTATATTTTTCTATAACTCCCTAAAAAGAAGCTTCCCCTCTACAATATCCGAATATAACTTTTTCAGGTTTGTCCGTTAATGAAATAATAACCTGCTCATTTCACATTATATGTATTACATGAATAAAGAGCGTGCAAAAATTTCATAAAGATAGATTATCATTATTTACGACATATAGTGCAATTAGAACATGAATCTGTTTGAAATTAAGCAAAACAAAACATTAGGTAGTCATTATTAATAAATGTTCTGTGGATGTTTGTAACATTATTCATTTATATCATACATTTTCTGCCATTGTACCTACTTACTGAATGAACGCTAAATCTGTATAAACTAAGACGTCACTATTGAACAAATATAAACAAAAACTTAAGACTAGCCGAAGACGTTATAAAAATACGCCATAACATAGTGAAGCGTTATTAAGTTTAGAACTTCTGACAAAAACGAAGATAAATGCATGAAGAGAACAGAGTTCTGTATAAAAGCAATGAATAATATAATGGTGTTTGAATATTCAAGAGCTCGCTGACAAATGTCAGTCAATATTATGTTCCTTTGAGATGCGTTTATAGCATAACTTTTTTAAATGCACGCGGTTCAAATATAACATTTGTATGTTTGTTTGTTAAGGTAAATAAATAAAAAAATAAATATCTTAAGACATCTCCACACACGGCCATCTCATCCCAAATTAAGCATTAAGAGCTTGTGGTATGGTAACCAGACGGCTGATAAGCTACATATATACATATAAATATATACTTTAATAGTTTATTTTTTACACCCAGACACAGAACAAATACTTGTGTTCATCACACAAAAATTTATTTTGGGTGGGTATCGAACCCACGACTCACGGCACAACAGTCAGGTTCACTAACCTCTGCCCCAACGGGCCTGTCAAAATGTATCATATATTTTACAACTAAGGTATTAATCCATATCATTGTGAGGGGATACACGTGACAGACAGTGAATTGATAAAAGCGTTAATGATGGTTTTATATATTTTCACACTTTTAAACATACACCACCAACGCATCGCAATGTAACCGCAGCGCAAATCTTCAAATTATATAAATATAAATCCACATATATTTACTTTATCGTGCATGGCATTTAATACAATATACATTAAAATAGCTGGTAATACAGACCATATAAACGCGATCTGTTTAGGCATCATTTACACATGTCATAATTAATTAATTTTTATTTGTTCGCTTAATTTATTTAAATTGTTGTTAATTACTCGATGCTTACTGTAGACTGCCTTGTTAGTTACCTTGGTTGCAAGCACGATTGCCGAGCGGGAGGTCTTCGGTTGAAATCCTGAGTATCACACGACTATCACGACCATCACATTTTTCTGAATTAGATTTTCTTGTGGTGGCTCGGAGTCTGGATATAATACCATATTTGAAAGTAAACGTAACTGGTGAAGTATAGGAGTGTATATTCCTCTGCCACCTCTTCAGGGATTACTAGCGTGATGTCCGTTCCTCATATAATTTTATATACATATTGATATGGCTCTTAACTGTTATACGGAACTGAGTACGTGACAAAGTGCCCAAGGCAGTTATAGTTAATGATTCGGCCATAAAACAAATATTAATGACGCCGTATGAGCCTAACAATTCATTTGGCGCCGTAAAACTATTTTACGACCTCAACGAATAATGATAGCTGGTTCCGTTTACGTATACAATGATATATGTAGCTGTTGCCAATGATATATGTAGCTATTCCATAGATACATGTACTGTACAAGTGTCTATGAAACGTTATTGTCGGTGTGAAGTATGCCAATCCGCACTTGGCCAGTTTGGCAGACCGTGACAACCCGTTAACCCGTGGGACTTCTGAGTGGAAACCCGTAATCAATAGCGGAACGATAAAAGAAACAATAAAAAAACCCTGAAGTTGTTCATCAAAGCTAAAATGCTTTCATTTTGAAAAATGCCTAAGCTATCGGCACTATTCGTACTGAATTTTTTTAAACGTAACTTCACGCCTATAATCCCCGAAGAGGTAGGCAGAGG
Source organism: Mysoria sejanus stolli (assembly GCA_018245835.1). Lineage (NCBI taxonomy): Eukaryota > Metazoa > Arthropoda > Insecta > Lepidoptera > Hesperiidae > Mysarbia > Mysarbia sejanus. The sequence continues at coordinate 15,187 of DWEJ01000718.1, forward strand.
AATGCAGAACACTCCCACGTCTCACCGCATACGTTTT
>DWEJ01000719.1:0-15223 GCA_018245835.1 Mysoria sejanus stolli
ACCTATTCCATAGAGGGTCATAAATGTAACCGGTGAAACGTGGGAATGTTCTGCATTCATCTGCCTACCTCTTCGGGGATTACAGGCGTGAAGTATAAGTAAGTAAGTAAGTAAGTATGTACCTACCGATTAATAGATAAACATTTTATGTTGATGATTGTAAATGTGTTACAAATTACACTCTGAGTAGTCATTTATTTTCAACTCACAAATATTTTTACTGAGTTTCAATATAACTCACAATGTCCGGCTCATTATTTTCTATTACTAAACGCTAAATTAACATATCAGTGAATTCGATATATAAGACTAGTACGTAATATCTCGCCTGTATCTCCCTGTAGAGGTACACAGACAGAACAGTGTAGTACTCGCTCACGTTTCACCAGCTCAATCACGGGAAAGATGGTGAGTCTATTGCCATACACCGGACACAAGATATATGTAGGTACATTAAGTAAAATACCTAATTTGTTGATAACGGCTTACAAATAATTAATTAATAGCAAAGCGTGTTTATTAAGACACTGCAAATGTCACACAGGCAAATTATTGTGCTATAAATCTTTAATCCACTTCGAAAACACCACAATAATCGAGATCGTCCAATACATTTGCGTCAATTCGGTAACACGTCGGTAATATTAGTTCACTATTTCGGGAATCGCGCGTTCCATTCCGATTCGATCAATCTGTCGACCGTTTAAAATTCCGCATATCAACAAGAAATCAACATCTCGTATAGTTTTTGGCTTTTGGCTCCCCTTTGATGTGGCATTTGCGCTTTCGCGGCGCCGGCGCGCGCGCCTCTCCGACGACATAACATAAACTAGACGATCGTCGCCGCGAGTCGATGCGAGTAGATCGCGTCGATCTTCGAGCGCGTTTTTCACGTACCTACCACGCGCCGCCGCCTCCGCCGCGACTGACCCGTGAGAGTGTGTGTAAGGTGTGTTTTTTTTTCTTTTTTCGCTGAAACATCTGCCAATTCCCAACCGCGTAAAACGGTTCCCTAATAATTTTCTCTATAAACAATGCACTTATCGTTCAAACACCTGGATAATCGCCCGAATCAATATAGGTACTAGAACGTTTCGTTCGATGCCATTCGTTTATAACATCACCGGCATCTCCTCTTGATATCGTAAGATGTACAGTCGTAAATCGGATTTTATGATCGCATTCATTGTTGTGTGCTCTCCGCTTATCGTGTTAAATCGTTTCTTAAACATTAAAATTTAATAATATATTATTAGATTGATAGTAGATAGTAGTGTCCCACAACACCTGTAATGGTTTTACTGAAACACATTTTCTTTGATGATCTGTTATAATTAGAAGTTTCGAATGTGTGAAGTGTACTTGCTAGTTGCTTTGTTATTAGTCATCTTTAACCGGGACGTCTGCTGAGAGATTGAAATTTATAATACGTCGGCATTATGAACGTTCGCCCGTGCGTGCTTTGAATTGTCCGTAGCTTACAGAGTGTACGTACATTTTTTTCAATCAACTTTAACTCATAACGCAGCGGTAGAATATGAAAATCACCAGGAGCGGGAGGTATTCAATTTAAAACATATTTTAAGAATTCACAGAGCGACGAGTTAGGTGTACTTGATTCTTGAGAGACGTTCAATTACATCTTTTGCAAAATGAAAATCTTGTCAGCTACCTAAGTAACACATTATGAATACTAAAGACGTACGTAAGACTTGTAACAAATTTACCTTACTCCAAATTTATAGAGAGCTTTTAAAAATATATATACAGAGAACAAAAAATATATGAAAGTCATATATCTTCTTTTCACGTACATACATATACATACATACATACATGTACCTAGCTAACCACCCATTAAAGTTTCGTGTGAACTGAACTCTCACGGATCTGACACAAAGCGAGCGGCTTTCACCCCCTAATTACAGACATTATCTCGCCAAAACGCATAGAACAACAACACCGCGTGAATCAGACGCGTCTCGTTCGACGGCGCCGTTAGAAACGTGCTTCGAATCACTAAAGGTAGAGTATGGAATATTTAGCGACATATTATTTATACGACATTATCAAAGTGTTATCGATTGAATGTATGAAATTAATATTTTTTGCTTATAAACAATTATTCGTGAATTAAAAAAAAAACTTTTGTACCTACTTTTGAATATTTTTGCAACTGAATTGAGCTGTTTTGCATAATCAATATAAAATTCCAGTACAAATTTCGCTCAGAGCCTGTGAAAACAAAACAAATGCTCCATCGAACAATGTCGTCATCGTTGTACATTGAATGCGTCATTAAGCAGCGAGCCGCTGCCGAATGTGGGTTACAGTTACAGCGAGCGAACAAGCCCACGAGGGAAGAACTTCTCGTATGTAGGCACACATAGATAATGTACATTTTACACTATGTACTGCGAAATATTCACGTTGAAGATGCAAGTCGAATAATCAGACGTAATTCAGGAAAAAGCTAAGTTAATAACCGTAGGTGGAACCATTATTTTTTGGGTTTTCTTCTATTTGACATACAGTTCCTTAGGGACTTTATAGCTGTATTGTGATAGCGACGGGTACGATCCATAATTTGAATGTTTAATTAGGGCACTTCAAAGCGTTGCGGTAACTTCAGGGTATGTGCAACAGAGACGCAAACGAATTGGGTTAATGAAAAGCGGGTCGGTTCCGGCCGAGCTTTTTCAGTATTGAACGAGTCGTAGTCGTGAGTCTCTTCGCGAGAGGCTTGCATTTATACAGATTTGATGCGGGAAGACCTACAAATCTGGGTTATTTTGGTCTTTTTTTTGCACATACGCGTAATGCAAAAATTCACAGCGCCTACGATCACGGACGGAGCCAAAACTCGTTCAGTGTACGACAAAAGCAAAACTTTTTACATTAAGTAGATAGAGTGGGGACGGATAGAATATTTTACATGTATACTGAAAGTTACGTTTACAAAAGTAAATATAAAATGATCCAAATAGAAAATGGCATGGTAAAGCTAAAATTGCAATTAGATTTGTAGTTCTTTAGTTCGTTGTTGTCTCAAATGGTTTGATGTTAAAACTACTACATTTCCTACTGTTCCCAAAACGACATCGAATATTGTATTGGTTTTTAAAAAATAGTTTTGCAAAAATTGTGTACTCTTCTAATGTGTGAGTGGGTGTGACAAATAAGTTTGTACAGAACAAGTTCTGTTGAAAATCAATCTAGATCAAACAAGTGTGTGGGTGTGTCTGTCTGTATGTACGTGTGTGTGTGTAGTATTTACATAATGGATAGTGCCGATCGACAAACCTGCATTAAAATTTTAATACACCCATGAATTAAGAAAAAATATTAGATAAAAAAAAACCGACAGAGTTTTGAGATCGATATCTTTAGAGATTTAAAAGTAAATGTACTTGAATTTTGAAAAGAATATAGATAATATAAATATAAAAGTAATAGGAATGCAGAACACTCCCACGTGAGACGTGGGAGTGTTCTGCATTCCTCTGCCTACCTCTTCGGGGATTATAGGCGTGAAGATATAAATAAAAAAATAAAAATAAAAGTAATATGTAAAACATCTTTATAAAATATTTTAAATTGATTACTCACAATATAACTATTGTTATATAAGGTGATCTTTTAATTTAATTTTTTTTGTATACAATAACGAGCGAGTAAAAATGCATAGCAAAATATATGAAAGTATATACGTATTGCTTCTATACATTTAAACGTAACCCACATGTTATATTGAATAACAGATTTTTTTAATATTTTCGTTTCATTTCTACTGTCGAATATATTATCAACGTAACGGGTACATAATATTGTGGATTTGAAAATGAACCAATAATGAGCTCGGTCGCACGCGGCGTATCAGCTCGTTGTCGTTGCACGCCAGACGTTCGCTTTTATTTGGCGGCACGTCTCCGCGACGATGCCGCGAAGCGACGGCCATCACTCCTGAAGCGCGCCCACGCGCCCCACCACGCCACGGCGCGCCGGCCTCACACGGGGGTAATGGCGCGTGTAGGTATAGCCAAGTGCCTGGTTTATTACGATTGTACTTCCAATTAGATACTTCCAATTAGTTGAACCTCGAGGCCCGCAATCCCTTTGCTAGTTGCCGCAGTGGCGCAGCAGAGGAAGACATAATCCATCCATCCATCCAATTAGATACTTCTAAACACCAATATTAAGTATACGATATTATGTTAAACAATTATTATGATCTTAAATTCAAAAGTTTAAAAGTTTATTAATAAAAAATTGGTATCGCAATTTTTCATTTATTATAATCTTCGAAGTTTTAAAAAATATATGACAGTGCAAATGTTTGTGAATAGACTTGCTTTTATCGCAATTTTGAGGTTGCATTTGAAAAGAAACTCGAAGCGAACAGCGCCGCGGGGCGAACCTAGTTAGCGATTGAAGAAATCGAGAGTTAAACAGTGTCTGTGTGGTGGCTAGTCGTGCATATGTAGGTTAAATGGCATTTAGTGCTCATAATTCCGTAATTGGGCCCCACGACGAGCTTCCTAATTAACGGTGAAAGCAAGAAATTCGCCCGTTAATACAAACTAGAATTGGAGAGAGGATATTGAGTTATAACATGTCATATGATGAGATTTGAAACGCTTGGTGTCTACTAAACCACATACTGACAGTCGATACTGGACGCTCAGATGTGATCAACAAATTTTGGCTATCTCAAGCGTCACTAATCGTATGCAGTATAATATTTTTATTATACATAATGTCATATACCAGTGTATCAATTAAACAGAATATACCAGTAACCGAGACATAAAAGTATAATAATAACTATAACTCCGTAAATATTTATACCGTAACGGTTAATTTTTATATATTTTGACACCAAGAAAAACGAGCGTAAATCGAATATTTACGGAGGTTTTTAGAGAGTTAGTTTTTTTTATGAAATGGCTTACGGCGTTCGCGCACATTGAGGTGACCGACAGGCTTATTGGATCAAACCGATAATATGACAAAAGACATCAATTAGTTATTTTTATTATATTGACATTATTACATATCAATTTAAATATTGATTTTTCTTTATCGAGCTAAATATTGATTTTTTATACATTTTATATTTAACAAAGATTGTAGTCTTATAAAATGTTTATATTCATCAATAATGATATAGGGATACATATCTTAATGACACAAAGTTCCTATCAGTTTTCCCTAGAAACTTTATCCGCCCTGCATCGGGAAGCGGAATACACTGAAAAAATTCCTAACAGATCATGTATGAATTGTCGGGTGCGTGGCACTATACCAGTCACCTCTATGGTCAGCGAGTCTTAAATGAAGTATTTGGTTGAAAAAATATTTTTATTTTTTTACACAACGTACTGGTGGTAATTTTAACATTTCTGGCATAGTGTATTCTGTAAACAAACGCCCGGGCCGCGGTCCAACGTCACGGGGGCTGGCGCCAGTCGCATCGCGACTATCGAATACACACAGGCACACATACACACACATGAATATACAAATACACATACAATACTGAACAAAGATCAACACGTACACCAAGAATACGAATAAATCTTTTTTCTATCGATAATTTTCCGCATTCCAATGTGACAATGAAATTTACGATACGTTGAATCCTAGTTTCCCACAACACAGGAAATCTTAATGTGAGAGCTGTTTCACAAAATTTCTGTATTGGAGGTTTTTTGGATAAATAATTTTTCATATTCGCGTTTCAATGTTACCATAGGTATCGTACCTCGTGACCTTTGATGGTACGGTTTCATAGCGCGCTGTCTGAACGCCTTAAACAGTATTGCGTTAATGTAACCGATGTCTTCAGGCGGAGAGTTATCGATAATTTCATGTCTAGCGTTATCATTTTACGATCGATATATAAAATGACGCGCCGATTGTGTAACTTTCCCGAAATAAAATTAACAAAGTGTCCTGTACAAATCCTTACCCATGTTAAAGCTGTATTTCAAATTCAACACACTCACAATTATAGTGATCATGAATTCATTGAGACCTGTTTTTAAAAAATGTAACCGTTATTTGAAAAAATAAATACGTGTACTCGATGCACTTACCTTTACTCTACTTGTAGATTGTTATGTTGTTCACATTATGGTGGACGACACCGGCTCGGTCGGAAAGTTTCGATTGTGTGACAAAATAGTCTAGCGTACCTACAATAATCACGAAAGCCATAGATCGCTGAAGGAAAAAGCGATTTGATAATGTCATTCGGCACATCAGTGACCACGCTGTATCGGCCGCATTCGGATACGTTTCGGGACGTTTAATTAAGGTAACGTTTTTAACATTTATTTATCTTCATGAGTAGGTATTACCACGACACATATAATACAGGGGATGTAGGTAGTGGGGTTGGTTATAGACAAACATATAGTCGCTGACATACTTTTGTCAAGCGCCTCGCCGAATGTGTGTGAACTTGTGAACACAGTCGCCCGCCGAACAATACGACGTCGCCGCTCTTGACCTATGCGCATGTTTTTGTTTGTTATGATAATGAAGTGGCGAACGAGCGTGCGACACACCTGAAGGTCGGTCGCTCGGTGGGCTCTTGAGCGCCACATCTGTTAACGGACGCTAATAGATTGTACTTGGGTCACATAAGTGGTTATCTACCTACACGACGAAGTTGGATGACGCTACACCATATAGTATAATCGGTTATTGGCACATATACAATTAAAAACAGTGCTATGACACAACGTCCTATCTGATACAACGAGAACTATAAAATAAGACTATCATAAAGTAAAAAGTTTCGTTGCCGAAAAGTAGAGTTTGAAAATATATCTCATATCACTAGTGATATGTAATACGCCTACACAAATGCACATAGATAGTGATATGATAAATTGTAATAGCAACGATAATTAAGTATAGAAAGTCTTAAAAGAAAACTCGACGGTGGCCGCAGCACCTGTGAAACGATTGACCCGATAAATATCTAGATGCCATCGAAGCCTCCGCAGTTGGCGGACTTTAATAACACATCAATTGTAGGTCAATTGCCTATGCCTTCCAATAATCGTAAAGAGAGATGCGTTGTGTTATGACGCTCGCGTATCGAATCGTGCGTCACTCCCGCTGGCTGTGCCCGACTCGATCGCGTCTCGGTACATTAATAAGTAATTGCACTAATTGAAGTAAAAATGAGAAATGATAACGATATGTAATGCGATTCAATTTGAAAGCGTCGATACATGTATTGCGGTATGAGTTATTGTTAGGTTTTTATATGTTTTCCGTCACATCAACACATAAACACACACACACACACACACTCACACGCACGCACACACACACACACACACACACATACGACATTATCTTTGTGATAAAATCTAATCAAAATCTAAGAAGTCTATCTTTAAGTGTAAATTAGGACGAGTAAAATTTAAACTAGTTTCGTTTGAGATTGTCATGGGCTTGTTATTGGTGTCTGATTGCTTTCATATGTTTATTCATTACAATTTAATGAAAAATGTAATTTTATTGAAACATGTAAATTAATTGAATATTTAATTTAATTAAAAATGTAATAAAGGCAATCCATATAGTTACCTACAATAAGCATTATTGTAGTTATGCCTGGGAAATATTTAGGGTATCGTTAGCTTTTAGGTTACAAGCGCAACATCACACGAGACGTATACAACACTCACTTACAGTTGCCAGAGACTGTAGACGCATCATGCAAACGTAACGTAACTCCTTCAAAATGTCACTCCTTCAAAATGTCTTAATTATTAACTTTATTAGATTTCACTTGACTTCCCTTTGTATGTTCTTGACGGCTAATTTTATTCGAACACCACAGCGTCAGTTATGATCGCAACGAACAATAGAGTTGTGTCACGATATTATAAAATTCGTCCGCGGCTATTACACGCGCAAACACTGTAATCAACAATAATAACTAAGGCGTTGTTGAGATCACTTTCGAAACAAAAAGCACGAGGCGCGGCCGAGCGCGCCGGCCGAATAGAGTAGAAGCAAAAGAATCACTGAAACAAGAGAAGCCGATTAGCGTCAGCTATTGTAGCGTTACGGGCGACTCGCATTAACGGCTTCATGAAACATCGATGGTAAACAAATGTACGTGGGCACAGATAAGACACGATATTTAAATTCTCACCAATATATCGGTGTACCACAGCGTCATGGCTTGGCCGGAGTCCATTCGCGTTAAAAGCACATACGACACCTCTTGGTCATTGTCAACGCTTAGCATCGGCGGGCGCGTGATAATAATGCAACTGCTTTTCAAAACTTTGAATCTCTTCACACTGTATTGTATCGAATCACTGAACCGGCAAATTTTGTGAATATTATCGTGGACGCGTGCGATGTCCGTACCAGCCGTAATATCACTCGCAAAATTAGCAATAACGAACGAGACGATCGCCGGCGATAGATTCGTTCAATCAAATGTACAAGTGTGTCGCGTGCGCGGAGCAGTCCACAATAGCGATGCATCGATGTGCCTACAACGCTCCCGGCGAACTGACTGAGATAATATTTCAGATCGTAAAAGAAATATATTTAAATTTCCGGAAGTATAAATGCAGCGAGCACGCGGGCGGGCGGCGCTCGCGCTCGCCTGAAGGACTATGGCGCGGTGCGTCGATCTGCGTCTGCGCAGAGAAAGTACTCCCGCGCAGACTCCGCGGCGTCTGCCAAATCGTCGTTTTCACGGTTCGAAAATTGATAGTCTTTTCCGGACGACTCGTTCGGTACAATGGGGACGACACGACGCCGCTTTCTTGTAAACTTCTACGTATTTCATTTCTAATTTTTTTTCTAAGAATTTTATTTATTTTACAATGCTTTGTAAAGCTTATTTTAAACAAGTGGTCGAAAAAACTAATACGTGCTCCGGAAAGGTGACCATTACGGTAACTACATATTACCTAGAAATTTTCTACTTGTAAATATGTTATTATTTGTATTTGTCTCTACAAACTCTGTTATGCAACATATGAGTATAATGGTCGCTTGAGTACATACATTGCACTGTGACGGGGGTCATCGCCAATAGAGTCGTTTAGCACTAACGTAAACACACAATAAACACCTGACAAGAATTTACGACACGATGTCATCATCAATGGACATCGCCCTCCGCCGTCCACGTCTGTGTACAAGCATGTGCGCGCCCAAAGCAGAGGTAGATTGATAGTAGAAATGCGATTCGATTCAATGTCGCGATGCGGTTTGAATCCGTGAATGGTCTTTTCTGAATCCGTGAACGCACCGCGTCATAATTGCGATTTGTCATACTTTTCCTTCGCACCGCACGAGATTAATAGGGTTGATAGCTTTTTATATTATCTCATTTCTAACTACGACACGAAATGGCCATTTACCGACATACCGTTAAACGTTTTTTTCTTCACAGGGAACATTCGTTCGCGTCTCCACATCTGATTAAAAACTTTCTTTAAAAAATGCTCTTGTTTTGTCATAACTTACGTCTCCCTAATGTAATGGTATACAGATGACGACAGTTTCAATTTGGCATTGCTACGGGATTGTTTTTATGTTATAGAAATCGTCAACTCTTGATGAAGCGAAGATCACAAACACAGGAACGTTTTATACAAGTGTATGTCGAGTATCGGTTACTCATAAGTTAGATAAACGTAACATCACGCCTTTAATCACTGATGAGGTAGGCCGAGGAGTGTCATACACGTTACATTTATGTCTCATGATGAAATTAGTGGTGAGTTTATTGCCATACACCAAGCACGTATTCACTCTGAGCCACTATCTACAAAATCTAAGTGAAAAAAATCGAATAGTTGGGATCTGGGATTTAAACCCAGGGCCTCTCGATCAACAGTCGCTCTTGTAACCAACACGACCAACAAGGCTTTCATAAGTTAGATGAGTAGATATTAACCGTTTTGTAGCGGAACAACCATAAGGGGTAGTTGACCCTGTGAGAACATGCCAAGTGTGATGAACGCCAACAAGGCCAATATATAAAACATTCAATTCACGCAAGTCACTTGAAGTCTGAAATAGGATTAAATTCTCGAAATAGAACTGAAATAATTATCCAATTTTTAATACATGTCTATATGTTTCTTAACGATATAAAATAACAGTACTCTTCAAAACATATCCATACTAAGTATCCATTATACGGAACTTCCAAGCGTACACATACAATACAATACAACCAATATGAGTAACGCGCCGCGCTAGACTATACAGAGCGCGAATAGCTGTTGCTATGCAAAATTAGAATATTATTATTATTAGCATCATGAATGGTTCTAGACGCGCGATACAAATCATACTCATATGGGACATGTTCGGGACATGTGACTGATTCGAAGAAATATTTGATAGTTAATGTCCTATACGCGTTCGTGTATACACAGTTCACTACGCACCGCGTCAAAATAACTGCGTGTGTGTATCGTACTACATACAATACACGCAGAAAGCTCTATCACCTTTAAAGATGTATATTCGATAGAAATAAAAAGTGTCCACATTTTATGAGAGCATAAATTTGGAGAACGTCAAAATAAATGATTTTAGTGATATAGTGTCGATACTTTTGTAACGTTATTTTTTAACCTTGTTCTTTTCGGTTTCTTTCATTAGTGGGTGTGTTGTTATTATTGTTATAGCAGTCTCGTAGAGTTCAATGAGCTCTATCGACTAATCCAAGTCACTCTCAAAACTAAGAGATAACTAAAGAGTTTCAACTCTACGATAATTTGTCACTTGCCACAGTTGTCACGGAGCAGTCGGGGTCCCCATGACGGCGGGTAATTCACTGATTTTAACATTTTCCGTTTAAAACTAATTAGATTCACACGCTCTAATTTCAAATTGTTCAATGAGCGTTTGGTGCTTATAACTCTGTAATTTTTTTGGTCTTTTAAAAATTCTTTATCATCTATGAATTAATAAGTTTATAAATGAGGTTTTGTTTTATATTTCCATTGTAAGTAATATGACTATTGTAGAAATATTTATATTTTCAGAGTCATAAAATAATACCGATACAAATGTAACCGGTTGAATAACGGAACGTATCTGACAGCGAGTTAAAGATCTACTAGTAAAAGTAGTTTATACCATCGCGCAGTAAAGAGAAATACAGTTAATTAATAAACAGAGACTTTGAGATAAGTCTTAAAAGCTCCGGCCCGACTCGCGAGAGATCGATCGGTTATAGTTGTATTGATTGAGGAAGGTGGGTCATGCAGCTCTTAATGTAATTTGTCCTAAGGTAGAAAATCGAACGAATGTCGAGACGTCATAAGATGCAAGTGGCAACTGCATATCAGGACGCGCGAAATGGTTGATGATGAAACGGAACATCCATTCTTGCGGCAATGCCTCCAATGGCACTAAATGGCTCTAGTTATATCCGTGACATTTACATTTCTTGTTCACGTAACGCACGCCGCCGCCGTGATGTGTCTCGCCCGAGACCGGCCCGCGTTTCCGATTCATACTAACGAACTCTAGTGTTGCCCAAAATCGTATGATTGCAACGGATGACGTAAGACACTGGCAGCTTTCAAATCGCTCGATACGTATGGACGGTCAACATCAAATCAGGCCTCAACATACATATAGGTTTAACGAGGTTATTGCCGTGATCGAAAAAAAAAACACAAAACCAATAAATTCATTTTAATCGAATCGATTCGCTCGAAATTATTTTTGCCGACGGTCCATCTCTAGGTACGATAGTGTGTAAGTAGTGTATGTAACAAACGATGAAAGTTACGCCCGAGCGTCGATGACTCAACCGTAAACGTCCACGAAACATTCGAAGGCGTGATCTAGTCCCCGAAATTACAGAACAAATACACACAGAGGTTAATTTTGGCTCCGTTACGGTATTAAATAATCGCAACATTAATTACGATAGGACGTGTTTGACATCGATAAATAAATAAATATTCTCGGCACGTACAATACATATGTATTTGATATTAGTTTAACACATATTTTCATACATACATATATATGAATTGCTATTTCATTTGGTTATGAAGATTTGCACATTACATACTATTATTATATTTACAATACATTATTTGAGTTGCTTTTGAACAGCTCATTTGTTTACGGTCAGTTAACATCGAGTGTAAGTCGGGTAATTATTTTAAACGTCGTTTATGTGAAGGTTTAACTTAAGCTATCCTTACTTTCTATAATGGTTTTTAGGTATTGTCCTCTAAACGATTTTACATAATTGGTCTTTTTTGTTTACAAATAAATATTTTCTCTTTAAATAATAAGTCAAGGATTTTTATTACTGAACTGAGCGATGGACGGATATGGACGGATACTGACATACAATGAATGGCATACGTGGCATTGTCGTAGATTCATCTCCACGGATTAAACCTACTATCCTTACGACGTTGCACGCATCCGGCCAATCTCTCACCATCTACTGTTAAGATATAATAATACTTTATCTCGCTTGCAGTCGCCGTGCGCCTATTTGGATTGCGGCGGCATCGAACGATATTAAATAAATTTTACATCAATTCGTAAATGGATTTTCCAGTGTTGGCCTATTAATTCGAGTTTCGCGCCAACACCCACCTCGCCACTAATAATACACGTGGAGTTGCTAAACGTGTCGCACCCTGTATTTACTCAGCTTCACATCATAATAAACGTCACCTAATTTATATTATACACCTACGTAACCGGAATTAATATTCCTCACAGCTTTCCTAACACTTGGTAAAACTTCATAAGAACATTAGTTAACAGAATATTCTACTTTAAATTACATAAATATTCTATGTATTCAATCCATTAAAATATTGGATCGATATCGGATTATATGAATGGATTGGAATTATGGGTCTTCTTTGTAACTTCGGAAAGTTTGGACGGTATTCTACCATGGTGCCCCAGTGGACATTGCTGATGTTCCTATAAAAATTATTATTATTTTGACATTCCAAACACAGTTAAAAGATAAATATAAGCGTTCGTCTGTTTATGTCTGAAAAAATTAAGTCTCAATAGGTTACTAAACATAATATTCATAAAAATTGTATAAATAATATTGACAAACTTATATCGAATATTCATTTATTGTTAGGCCTAAACAAATGATTTATATAAAAATACACTCATATAGGAAGACATTGATGCTTATACAAGTCACATATAATATAAATATATTTAATTCTTATACGGCATCACTTTGACGCTGCAATTTTACACAAAGCATACGACATGCAACAAGCTGTCTGCCGTCTGAAACGTTAGTGCTAGATTTATGTGTTACCTAACCTCGAAAGTGAGTCCACTCGATAGGTACAGTCCGCGCCGGCGATACGTGCAACTGCGATATTTGGTAATAACTGGTCGCGCTTATGTAATAATAATGATAAAGCGATCGTCTCACCTGGTCACGCGGCGCGAGCAGAGCGAGTGCGTCGACATGAACGTCTCATGTACATACGTCAGTCGGTGTATGTAGGATACACAAAATATTACAGACGATGGGTGTAGTAGTGAGAGAAATTAGTAATTTCATATAAACATAACGTAACAAAAAACGTGACCATACGCCTATAATCAACGAAGTGCTAGACTGGGGAGTGTAGTACATTTCCAGGTAATCGTCCTACCATGGAATATAAGCAAAAACCTATTCTCTTGCACAAGGTACAAATCCAGACTTCGAGCCACTGATAAAAATACAATTATTTAGTAATATGAATAAGAAAACGAATCGCCGAATAACTGTTCGTTCGCCGATAATAACCCATCTACCTACAATTGTAATAACATTTAAAATTTCGAAATCACATATAATAAAATTTTTATCCTTTATCGTTCATTGCTTATCTTTCGAAGTACGTTAGGTCTGTAAGGATAAAGATATTTGGCGTTCTGTGCTCTTTGCGTCGTAAGAGATCTCGCGTAAGGATATAGTAATAAAGTATTATTATCTCTTAACAGTTGATGGTGAGAGTAGTGGCTTATATACGTAGAAAGCCAACCTGAGACGCCGATTCTCTGACGGGGAACAAATTGGAAACATCTCGATCATTCTAGATAAACATCAGACGTCAATTGAAATATTTTTTTCTTAATCTTTGTCACAACACGATCGTAAAATTTATCTCAATTATTATTTATATACCTAGTAATAGTATATATTTATTTCATTATTACATAATACTTATTTTTATTATCTATAAAATGTTTAGGATCAATGCTCTTAAATTTTTACTAAAGCAGTAAGGTTTTCAAAATAATTCACGACCATCATGATACACCATTTAAGTGGCCTGCTTTTGGAATACTAGTCTCCTTACCAAATATGACGGAACTACGTTTGGGGTGTAAAGAAAATTTTATTACGAAGGGTAAAAATTATAAAGTTAACAGTCTGAACTTATTACTGTTATAACGTATATGTATATTTATTTTTGATTAAAGATAAATAAATAACAATGACACCGAATGTCTTCCAGACGGATTGTTAGCCGCTTTCACACGAGCCCGCCGACACCGGCGGTTCTACGTATATTGTATAACAACGTTCCGATACATCACACGCAGTGGGTTACGAGTCCGCTCTGAACAAGCTCGTTCCATTTGCGAGTGATTGACAACGCTATTTATATATCGTTATTCTTTTATTATTCCGTTATTGGTGTATCGGTTTATTTTTACTCCACTTTATTTTCTCGACCTCAAATATCTTTATATCGGTGCAACGAGATGTGATACAAATTGAAATGTCGTGCTGACATTCATAGGGAATAGAAAATAGATTTTCTCTGTTGTATAGTATTAAAGGTATATTACAGATATTAAAAAGTTAAATCTCCATGAATACTAGGCGTCAGTGGGACGAAAGGGACTGATGAGGATGAGTAAATAAACCAATAACGTTTTTATAAAAACTCTTATTAAATTTTTATTTATCGTTTGGTTACCATATTAAAAACTACAATGTACAGGGTGTGTATATATCTTCATACAACAAATAATTTAACAACAAGTACTACTCCTTCTTTATTACATGTTGCCATAATTAAAAAACACGTAACATCAAATTTAAAAAAATTTTTTTTTATAAACTTAATAATAAATAATGGGGTAAAAAATAGAACGACATTTGTACACATCAGTTCAGTCACCTTTGATAAGAGTG
>DWEJ01000720.1:0-15220 GCA_018245835.1 Mysoria sejanus stolli
CGTAAACTTATCTATAATGACGTTTATATGTGATTGCAAATCCTATATAAATAAATGATTTTTCACTTTGACTTTGACTTTGACTAAGCTGATAGTTGAAGTATGTTTGGAAAGAAACCTTGTTGTCGCTAACACAGCGTTCCAGATATGGATATTATGGATCTGATTTTGATTGACAGCCGGCTGCAAAAGTGTTTTATGGTCACAACAGCCTTTAAAGGTTCCACTCTTGATACAGACCGTTATCTGGAACAAACTGTCTTAGAGGTGTTCTTAAGATGTAGAGACAATGGCGAGAGCGTGTCCCATTCGGGGCGCTCAAAAGAATTAAGATTGAAGAGTTGCAAGATGTTCGTGTAGCGAAAGTCTAGTCCGTGAAACGCTCACAGAAGTGTACCTCACGGAACTGGACATTGATGAATGTTGGAAAATTTTGAAAGATAGTTTAGTGGAAGCAGCGAGAGAGGCGCGTGGAAGCAGTCATGTGAAAGGAGATGCATAGTAGGTTGACAAGATCTATTACTGGCTGATGGCTGGAAACAGAGGTCTCCGTAACAGCCTTGCATGTATGAATGAATGCCATAAGAGACCTGAAGATATGAATGTATGAAGTAATTATCGCGTGATGACACATGAACTTAAATATAACATTGTCTAACAATAAATGCGTTTATGAAATTAACAATACAAATTAAAATTAAAATTTAAGTAACTATAAAATTTATTGCCATAGAGCTATAGTATCGAATTATGTTCCAACCAATGACCATAAGATATTTTACTCGGGGCGAATGAAAAAAATACGTTGTACATAAAAAACACTGGCAACTAAAAATTTCAAATGAAATTTTAAATTCTCATAAATATGCACACTTAAATGATTATTATCTACCTATGCTAATTTGAATTATACTTTTAATATAACGACAATTACTGTGGATTGTTAGATAATTGCGGAATGAAATGGCTTAATTCAAATGCATATTATTTACAGCTCAACTTGTTATGGTTCGTTCGAGGTGTTAAAATTTATCCGTACAGGTAGATATTTAATTATTTACATGGGACGTAAACATAGCTAGTGAAACATGGGACGTAAACATAGCTAGTGAAACTGTATTACACTTAACTGCCTACTTCTTCGAGGGTTACAGGCGTGACGATGTTTACAATTACAATGTTTTTGATATTATTTAAACCGTATTTTGTATATGTGAAAAGGCAGTTTCTGAGGGATATTACTATTACGTCATTATTATTATAACGTCATCATCCTAGATGTTTTACGGAGCAGGCAAAGTTGCGAATGCTAATAAACTCTAATATTTTTTTGCGAGACAAATTTACGAAGCATTGTAAAAGTTGAAATTATTTCGTGGAGCTTATTCGTGTATATTCTATAATATCATGACCTTAGTTACAGAGATTCGCGTGTACCCGACTCACGTACTAATAACCTATACAGTTCGTGTTTGCCTGTTATCATAGGCTCCGACACAGGAGTCCCCTCCTTGGTGTAATAAAAATAAAGTTTACATTTGTTTATTCTTAGCAAAGGATGTAATTACGACGCTTTTTGGCAAATTTCGATATTCGTTGCGAACCGAAATGGAATCACTTACGGTGATCATAAAGTTTATTTTCATGTATGACACCAAGTGCATTTTTGCGGTTTTTTACATGGTACATAATAATGGCACATGTAACAGAATAAAGTTAATAGAAAATGCGACTTATATCCAGTTAATTACAGTTTGAATTTGTCTGTATTGTGTCGATGAAATTGTAATGCAACTCACAAGTCTTAGGCGGGAGTATGCGTATTCAACATCTTTTTTGACCGTCCACGAAAAAGTGCGTTGCCCTTAGCCCGCGTCGGTCTTAACATGTTTTATTACCCTTATTTGCTTCGTCACTATCTACTCAGCTCAGTTAGATTCTTGACCTAGCCTAATGTGATTTGTATTGGCGGATTCGACCGGCTATTATAAATTGAGAACGAACGATGATTTAATTGCATTTTACCCCCATTTTGCTAGTTTCCTCCCTTTTTCAATTGTTCATTTTCAATACACGATTGTTCGAAAAACGTAATGTTATAAAAACTATTATATAATTTACTTAACATATTAAGTAACTTATCGTCCAAACGCGCGTTCCATTTAATGTTGACTTAAAAAATTTCATACATTGTCTACTATTAATAATAATTTTATAACCAATTATTTCAATAATTCGCGCGTAATTTATCTGCAACGAGTTAATGATTAAGTTTTAGTGCTTTGCACTTCAATGTTTGATAGTTGAGAAAAGCAAATATCGTTAAAGTCAGAACGGACATTCAGAAAGTATCTCGTCGGCGTACCGCGTACCGGCTTGAGCGATAAACCCACATGCATACATGTAATTTCTCGAACGTGGGCACAGAGCCATTGCATTTTGGTAACGTGCATGCTGTAATCTAAACTTGAAATTCAAGGACGCAGTTAAAAACCGGCGAAAAAAATTCAAGACGGTACCATCCTTACGCCATAATGCAAGTGCACTGTACATTCGATGTGATACTCGCGCGATTTACTTGATCGTTGAGTCATTTTTTCATATTTTTCTTTTGTTTTTTTTTTTCTTTGTGTTATATGAAAATTTCTACAATTTATAATCGTTGAACTAAAGTCGCTAAGATAAGCGCAGTGGTACCTCATGTAATTATGACCCTATTTATATTAAACAATAAAAAAATTCATATTTAAACATTTGTATGTAAGTGTCCAATAATTAAAAGTATAATTTATAACCAATGCTGCACAATTATTTGAAAAAAGACAATTATTTGCTGTTTGCGTACGTACATAAATATGATTTATTTTAATTATATAAAAACAGTATGCTAATAAGATGTACTAAGATATTTAAGTGCTGAATATCATTTACGGTGATGATTTTCAGTTCTTATAAATTATTGTGATTATCTCTCTGAAAATAAGTACTTAATTAGCAAGGAAATATGATAATTTAATAGTTGCTTAACGTAAAGAAAAATGTTACTTTCGTTTTTAAACGAATAATTGTCATTACGTTTGATTTATTATAATTTTTTCGTATTTTAGCCATATTAACATTTTATTAAAATATTTTGTATACATATTTTTCCATCTGAAATATTTTTGGTGCACTACAAAATGTTGGATGACACATTTTTGAAACGCTGCTTTTCAAGTTTCTATTAAGCCGCGCAACGCATCGGGAGCTGATACTGCTGGTGTTTATAGGTGACGGTGAACTGGTCGGTTGTCTTCCAGAGTACCATCCGTACCGTTCATGTGTTTATCACACCTTTGAAACTGAATGTTTACACAACTCATTATACGCATTATTATTTCTTTATTAGTATCCAAATATCCTATAAGCAGATTGATATTAAGTTTTCAGCTCGAAAACTCATCATGTGCATAATTCTCACATTTATCATTAATACGTTGCTATCCCTTAAAACAAGGTTGGGACAAGAACTAGAATGTTTAAAATACAGTAGAGTATTATTTTTATAGGATGTTTTAATATTTAACTACAAACCATACATATGATTAACATGCGATTGTGGGCATAACGCGTCAGAGAGAACTATGTCCAGCGGTGGACTATATTAGAATTATGATGCCGATGTTGTCATGAAAAGCACTTTGAATTTGCTGTCATTTCGCGTTATACGTAGAGGAAGTTCTGAGCTGTCTGTGGTTAATGTAGTCCATGTATTGATTGCCATTGTTTGGTATCTAAAGATATATTTTAGATAGATAGATAAACGTAACTTTACGCATGCGATACCCGAAGAGGTAGGCAGAGATATGTTGAAAACTTCCACGTACCACCAGTTACGTTTAGGTCCCACTATGGAATAGGTGGTGAGCTTGTTGCCATTCCCGGGCACATTTCAATACCTCGAGACCGTATACATTTGAAAAAGCTGATGTAACCTGTAACCAGAAGTTGTTGTTTTTTTGAATCCGTTGTTTATTTACATTAATATTTTCGCAAAAAATATTAAAGCATCAGATGATAATTGAGCATAGCGCACCAATTCATATTCAATTCCTCGTGGAGAACTTAAGATGTAGGTACATTATGTTTAGTAAGCGTAAGAACATCTAGTTAAAATTTAAATCATAATAATGATACATACTTATGTAATACATACATACATACTAATCATAGTAATGAGAACTACTGCCTAAACTTCTTTCTTAAAGAAATCATTGTGACAAAAAAAAACAAAAAGCGCTTTGTGATTTTATCACATCTTCATAATATATAATTATGAGACGAATATTGAAAAATGTCCTTGGCACTATTCTTAAAGTTAATTTGCATGAAAATATTTCCTATGATATTGTACTAGTAATAGATATATTTATATTTGTAAAAATATGAACGATATCTCATAGAGTAAACATTATCGAGACTTAAGTTGGTAGGTATGGTACCAATTTTTCAGGTGTAGTTTGATACTACGCGTATAGTTGTTAAAATAATCATGGTCTGAGGTCAAAGTGTAACAAGTGTTTTTAGTAGAAATCGAAATACACTGTTCATGTAGATATAATCGGTAATTTTTTTAACTGAGATGTTTTATCTATTTTCATTAGTACTAGAAATGTGTGCAGCATGACAAATCGTAGTATCTCGCTCAATTGTTTATTATTAACAAAATTGTCTTTAGTTCTCATAGTGTTTGCATAGTACAGAAATGAAAAGCTACTATTGCTTTCAATAACATGACTGAAATATGCACTACGTATTAAAATTGGGGAAATAAAAGTGCGCAAGTATCAAAACGCTCGGTGACGAAGAGTAGCCGCAATGTCACCCTGCGCGGGTTCAACCGCCGAACGGCGCTCGGGAGAAAGGGTTCGCATTTAGTAACATATATTTTATTCGCTGTAATCTCCTTGTGTTTATTACTCATTAATTGCCAACATTATTGCTCTTTCGGACGTAAAAATTTAATACAATGCATTAATGGAAATACTTTTTAAATATCTTCTTCGAATTAGAAATATAAGTATAAATAATTTGTATCGGGTGAAAATAAATTAAACGTTTGTATGTAGCGCAAATCTGTGCCTGTGTATTGTAGTTGCGTGTGAGACGTCGTTTTGCTAGCAACGGAAATCGAACCCCACACCTTGACGTGTTGGCTTGGAATAGCAAAAAGTGTGTACTTATACTTAACACACTTTATCTTTGGATTTGTTTACGTTACAAAAGAAAAAACTGTTATCAAAATGTAGGAATTGTACACGAATAAAATTAAACATTGCAGTTTAATTCACATTATACACGGGGAGAAGTAACAATGTGTATGTATATTATATAAAAACGTTTGTTATCGCTGTTTACACTGTCCTAAACTGTTCAATTGTTATATAGCATTGTTAACAAAATATCTTTATTTTCTTATACTCAAAAGTTCTTGCGATATTGATCAAAGCACGACTCGATTACTCTTGGAATATGTAAAGTGGTAATGACGAAATGTTGAATGTTATTAGCTGGCAATCGGTATGATGACCCTCGGTAGGTATTCGATGACGAAATAAAGAAGTGAAAGTTAGAATAAGCCTAATATCGAATAGGAACTGGTTATGAAGCGTGCGTAGTACAATTTTTTACAGTATCATTTTTAAGATATGTTACGCGGAGAAAGTAGCCGACCTTGCCGACTACTGTGATGTAAACGAGAGTGCTTAGATACTTATTACATATATTTTTATCTTTATTGCTGAGAAAGTGTGTACAGTTTGGGAGAATGATTGCAACTATAGTAATAAACTGTGTGTAATGTAAACAAGCGTTTATTTCTCGAAGTTTCGAGAAGTATTAAAATTTTGAGATAATAAACGTGTTCGTTTTGTTATGCTTTTACCAGGGCTATAAATTATTTGATACAGATTTAATGCAGTTTGAAAGCGATTAGAGTTCTCGTCGATAAACCGACAATCTTTCACTTAAATTGTTGCCAAAATTGTACTTCCGACCTCTCTCAACCAGTTAGTCAGAGCGTTGCCCTTTAAACATTACTGCCCAAATATAACATTGATATGCTTTCTTTGTCGTGCCCATATACTGCATCCGTCGGTGCAACAGAGCAAGACTGCAATAATTTGTGCAGGCGCCGTCGGTCAAATTGGTTTCGTATTGAAGTCCCAATGGCTCAGACCTTAAGGCAGGTTATGATTAAGGTCATGTTGTCGTAGGCTTAGATGAAAATCTACTGGTATTGCCATTCGATTTTTTGCATATCTACATAACACTCATACGTGTTTACGTGATTAACATATATCCTTGTATAAGGCAGTCAATCAATTTATGTAATTAAATCCATTGTTTCGGCTAATACAATGATTTTCGGTAATATTTACCTCTTTGAAGTTTTTTTTTCATTTTCGATGAATGAAACAAAAATGATACTGTCTAGTTTTTATTTTATTTATACCTTTTACGAAAACTATTGTTATGCCATCTATACATTTCCAGACTACACTACGGCATTGGGTCGCGTAGAATGTGGAAGAAAGTCGAAAAGATAAGAATTGTTCGTAGTTCGATATTTAGGACCTAGGGGGCGTTAAAATATACAAATTTCGGAGTAAATTTTTCCTTGAGTTTTTATAAAATTCGAATAGTCATAAAATGAACATTAGCATTTTTTAGGAATAATGTAAAATTTGTTCGATTAAAATTTAAAAAAAGTTAAAACGTTCTACTTAACAACGTGTATTTACATAAGAAAACCGAAGTATACATTACCTATATAAAATTAATCTTGTTACATTTATTATATTAAAGATATGTACAATGTACGAAATGTGACAATAATAAAATTGATTCAAAATGGAATTTTACCATTGTGTGTGTGTGTGTGTGTGTTTGTGTGTGCGTGTGCGAGTGCGTGTGCGTGTGCGTGAGCGTGTGCGTGTGCGTGAGCGTGTGCGTGTGCGTGTGCGTGTGCGTGTGCGTGAGTGTGAGCGTGTGCGTGTGCGTGTGCATGTGCGTGTGCATGTGCGTGCGCGTGTGCGTATGCGTGTGCGTGTGCGTGCGCGTGCGTGTGCGTGTGTGCGTGCGTGCGTGCGTGCGTGCGTGCTTGCGTGTGAGCGTGGGAGCGTGTGACTGTGTGAGTGTGCGTGTGCGTGTGTGTGCGAGGGTGCGCGCGCGCGCCTGTGTGTGTGTGTGTCACAATGTGTTCTATATTGCTATTTGGGATGAAACGCGACAAGTGCGGAGCTCTCGTGTCTAGTCAATTGAAGGTAGAATGCAGGTTATCTGCATAGTTAAATTTAATTGCAAAGAAGCAGCGTGCTAGAAGCCAACGGAACAGTTGGTACGGTTACGGGCCCTGAAGTAGGGCATGAAAAGAGTTACATTCAAAGAGCGCTTATTAAAATGACTTCATTTCGAAACGTTTTCGTTCAAAGTAACAGAATTTGTAGAGCGTGCATTTCTCAATAGGAAGCAGAGCGTTTGTAAAATTTATACGCCATGATTAAAAAACGTTGAATTTGCGAAATTTAAGAACAATTCGACAATGTTGTTTCTTTTTCGCGTTTTGCGAAAATGTCTTTAACGGTTTTTTATACGTGACATTTTACGATAGTCAAATAATAATATAATAAAATTGTAAATATTCCATTTGTATGCTAATTAGGTAATTTCTTAGATCTGCAATTAGCATTATTTGGGACACGGTGCTCTCTGCCCACCCCGTAGGCGATCTGGAGAGGCGATACAATAATAATTGTAAGGTATCATTGATTGTATTAACTCATAAATGACAAATTGCAGTTTACATAATCATCAAAAGCGATAGGAAAGTGTTGAAAAGACCCACTTAAAATTACAATTTTACGTAAAAATGTGCATTCATGGGATGTACTCGTACATTGTAACCATTTCTAAGAAGAATTCGCAGTACCGAAATCGGGTTACAAAAAACGTATACGATCACTTTAGATTTAATTAGGTCGCAAAGAATATAGCACATTATTATTTTTACCAGAAATACTGCTCTGTGTCATTGTTCGACCACAGACTAATATATCTTCCATATTCACAGTATGAACGTGAACAATGAAAGTTTCATTTTTCTATGTCCAAATATTCGTAACCCAATTATACAAGAAACTTAGCATACTGTACTGCTATATACATGTAGGAAATATTAACGTTATTAGCTAAACGGCCGTGCGCCTAATATAACGGCCTTAAAACGGCACGCAAAGATTTATCTTAGCGTATAAATATACAGTTTTAGATAGTAAAGTCCGATAGTTGATACTCAACATGCGTCAAATGTAGCGAATGACGTGAAACGACATGTGAATACACTTATATCAATATACATACATGATTACTTTCAATTGCTTAAATTAATATGTGTTATGCAATATTGGCAGTCATACAAATGAAAATATTATGAGAAAGAACTCAAATAAACACAGCGGACCTCTCGTTCTATAGAATGAGGGTGTTCTAATATTATTTACTGACGCACACAGCGATGACACACATATACGTACATCTCGTGAATATACAAAAAATATACAAAAAGCTTCACCAGGAATAAGCGGGAGGGAGTGCGGATCTTATTTTTCTCGCGGACTTTTCAGTCACTCTTGGGAGGGAGAGGGGGTGTCGGGCACTGGCTGGAGGAGGGATAGCCCCCACCACCCACTGCAATAATACTGCGTCACTATTTTGCGCCATTACCTACACTAGCTTCATATTCTATTTATAACTAGCACAGCTTTTATATGTACGTCTAATTTCGAATGATTGCATCTTTGGTTGAGTGGTTGCAAGCGCGTCTGCTGAACAAGAGGGCCTGTGTTCGATCCCCAGCTCGGATACTGATAGTAGCTCAGAGTCCAGATGTATGCTGGCAGTGAGGTCATTCATAATTCCATTGTAAGACTCATATTGCATTTTGTGTGTAGCCTCTATACATGCGTCTAATTTTGATGTTCTCAAATCTCTGAGAACATCTGCGGTTAATATCGGGAGTATGGAAATTGGATGGACATAACGGCCCGTAACGGCTGTAATTGGGGAAAGTTGTGTCAATTAATAAGTACTGTGGCTTCCTATTGATTGATATCGTATAACTTTGCAATTAATATCCTCCTACGCAAAATTTAATTAATTAATACTTAAGTATGAAAACGAATTATATAAAAACCAAACGATCACGTTTGTAACAGCGTTAAAAGGTAGGCAGGTGAGTGAAGTACACTCCCACGTTTTACCAGTTTTTTTTATGTTCCACAATGGAATAGGTGGTGAGTCAATTGCCGTACACTAGGCATATAATATAATATCTCCTAAATAAACATTAAATAGATAAAAGTATATTTTATATAATATAACATAAAGACATATTACGTCATAATACGAGAAGCCCGTTGGTGCAACGGTTAGTGAACCTGACTGTTGCGCCGGGGGTCGTGGGTTCGATTCCCACCCAAAATAAATATTTGTGTGATGAGCACAAGTATTTGTTCTATGTCTGGGTGTAAATAAAAAAAATATATATATTTATTTAAGTATATATTTCTATGTATATATGTAGTTTATCAGCCGTCTGGTTGCTATAACACAAGCTCTCTTGACGCTTACTTTGGGATCACAGGGCCGTGTGTGAGATGTTCTGAGATAATTATTTATTTATTTTATTTATTATAACTGTTAACTGGCTTTAAATGAAATTTTTAGAATATTCAAGTATCGTTTAGTATCGCAATAGTTCAGTTTTTTTGGTCAATTAATCCGTCTTTTCTCCAAACCAGTTGAATGTTTCCGAGTAATTAATTTCATCGTAATTTGGTCAATTTGGCGTTTCTATATAATGTTACAAGGACAGGAAAGAAATAGAATTACGCTTTCAGAAGAACGGTCGGTCTCGGTTACTATGAGATTCATTCGGATATGTATACCTACATTAATCATTGTAGGTGTCGCTAGTATTTCTGATCTTTATGTGGACGTGACTTAATATAAAGCAATTTTACAGCGTCAAATATAAATACTATAAGATGTAGTGAAACTTAAACACAGTTAGAAATCTGTATTCCGAATGAAACACTTACTATGTAATTTTCTATTATCGAACTTTCACTTTATGAATGTCTTCGATGGCATTAAAAAAATGATCAGTGTACATTCTTAATATTATTAAGTTAAAGATTAAAGTAACAACAAAGATGCCATACGGAAAACCGGCGTATGCTTAGTGATATTACCACCTAAAAGTTTTTGGTTTTATGCGTATTGTTTATAGACAATTGACCCACTGACGTGACGTTCACTTGACGTGTATGAATTATATGAACAATTTGTAATTACATGTTTGTATTAAACCGAATTAAGGCCTGCATCCGAGCGTTTTATTGCATTTCAGCGACATGTTTATACTACGCGTGCACTGTTAGTTAGAATTAAGGTTACATGCTTTAAAGGTAACAAACATTATATGTAGGGATATTTTCAAATTCATAAAACTACTTAGTTCTATGTTTGTTGATGATTTTTCGCATATATAATTACAAATAAAGAACATATATAATTTCAAATTTCATACCGTAGGTATGTGAACATATCTATATAATATCAAATTGGATTTTAAAGCATCTTAGTTTCATAAACTTTCGAAGAATATTAAAGAACCTATCAATGTTTATTTCACGACTTATTGGTGTTTATAATAATACTTATTTACACATATATTGCTACACCCATTTCTCACAGGGGTAAGCAGACACGAAGGATTTCCAAATGCTTCGGTCTTGGAATTTTTCCGCCTCATTTACATTAATTAAAGTTATCATATACATATATTCATGCTTAAATAAATATACATGTATTTTTTATTACGTAGCAATAAATCTTTTCAATAGCGTACCGTAGTCAATATAAGGACGAAACTCGAAAACTCATTACAAGCGAAGTAATATTTTGCAAAACAACATTGAAACAAGTGACGTTGGTAGCAAAGCGGCAACTACGGCCAAACAATGTTAAGCTTTAATAAAACTCTATGAATAGTTATACTTAAACAGACTGGAAATGCAACTATCTGGTCTGAGGCACCTAAATATATCCCTGTCTATATCTAGGTCCGGAGACACAAAGTATTTACCACCGGATCACTTTATAACAATTGCTTTTCATCACGAGCACTACATTGCTGGATTTTGCTACAGTTTATAAAGTACGTAATGGGAGAATAGCAATGGATTGTGCGCTCACTGTAAGCGTTGGTCGCCTGACGTGGGTCGGTGTTTCCAGTTGAAGGGTGGGTGTGAGGCGACGGTCCTTTGATTCCGGCGAGATTAAACGTGCGGCAGACGGTGGCGCCTCTATCGATTGTTGTTGTAATTACAACGCTATCCTCGTGCAGTCGCAAATGAAATTGTTCCGGACAGAGCCTACTATGGATGCAATGTGTTATTGCAGTTGTTGCAAGCGAATGCCGGTGTATATATTTTGGACCTTGCGAGCTTAATGTGTGCGGCGGGCGCGGCGTTATTATTTAGGATATTAAATTTGCTTCCATTATTGTCTATTGCGGGCGTGCTTGACTATAATATGAAAATTTACACGATACCGTTTATTTTGTAGGGAATATGTCATGTGTACCGTGCATTAAAAAAGTCATTAAATCAGTAATTATTGGCTCGTTTGTTACTGTTAGTTTAAATCTGTTTGTTTACATTTTAACAATTCAACAGTATCTACATTAAGTAAGTAAATTAGATTTTAATTTTTTAATACTTTAAACGGCGTTGTATGTGTTATTTGAAAAAAAATGCTCGGAAATGAATACATATTTTCAATACATAACAACTTTGAACAAAGTGAATGCACTGTATCGAACTGCCATCTTAGCACTTGTTTCTACTACAATGCTGCAGCTGCTAGGGACGGTGGTAGTTCCAGGTTCGAAACTTAAAAAATGGAAGTTTAGTAAGCTTTAAGATTTGTGAATTGTAATAGCTTTAGTATTATTATTAAATAATGCGTGGTAAGTCGATCTCTTAAGTAGCGTTAGGTCCGTGTAGATGACTACTAGAAGTCCTTCGCAAGCAGCCCTCCACATCACGAGACTCCTCCACCAACTGCTTCCCACACTTGCCTATAACGTTAAAAGGTTATAGTAAATGCTTTTGATATGATAAAGTGTATCTACTTCTCGATTCAGTATATATCTGCACCTGCATGTGATAATGAATTGGTTCATGCATTTCTCATTACGATTAAAATTTAATTTTGTTTGTTGTAAACTAATCGTCTTAAAGAAGTATAAAGAAGAATTCAACAATAACAGCTAGTAGCTGAATTTAATAATTAAAAAAGAAAATGTAACGTTGAAAACATTAACGTGAAAACGTAAAACGTTCCACTGTACATAGCAGAGCTGCGCAGTGCGCGCGATGCGACCACAAAGCCACAGTCAGATTCCAAATACGAATGGGAACGAAGAGAGTAATCCAATAAAACATTCGTAGCGCTCGAGACTTATCTACGTGTACGAATGTACGTGACGTAGCCGCTTGTCGGCGCATGCGCGCCGCACTCGTACAGTACAAACGGACAGTGCCAATTTCAATTGCAGTGAAAAAAATATAACCAATTCCAAATGGAGAAAGCGGCTCACCAACCAATGGGAGCGCTTTCAGTCGTAATGCCGACTGTGTGGGCGGAGCGAATGATATCTAGCATTGGAATGTGCCTCGTATTTGTTTTGCTGGATGCGAAGGCTTTATTGCTTGGTGTTTGAGCCTGTTTCACCTTGGGGAAGGCTTAGGCGGAAAGCCCGCTACGGTTTTGGGACGAGACATTTCACATAATTCAGCCTTATGTACTATTGTGACCTTTGAATTCAACAGTTGGCATGACCTGGATTTGTATGTCTGTGCGAGTTACGCGAAGCTTTCAGTAGAGCATGTTAGCAACTGAAAGATGAATATTATATTACTGTTCATATATCCAACAACAGAGGTATGTTGTGTGTTTAAATACAATACAAACAGCCATTAGGTGAATTATATTTTTCAGAAAGAGAGCATAAAAGCCTCTGATGTCGTTAAGGAGTGTCTCTTTCCATTTATATATAACAGTGAGTATTGATTTTTCGATAGGGAAAAAACGAAGGCAACGATCTATGCAGATCTGGAGTGCTCTCGGCACATCAGATGGCACCGGCGGGGCAGCCTCCGCAGACAATCGAACGCTGGGGGGGCCCCCACCGGAGGTCGGGGAACCGGCAAAGATTATGCCACACACACACCCGATAGACGTATGGCTGGGCGTCATATTGTCTTCTAGACTCTTGTTTATTCTTGTGCCTTGATTTTCTTTTATCTTTGCAAGGATTAGAGTCAATATTTACATAATATTACTGACGCAATATGTAATCAGCGTTGCATTGAAGCAATACGGTGTGTTTAATATGAATTATTTGCAATATATCCAAATTACATTTTATATATATATCAAAGATTCAATTTCATGTCCTTTGCGGCATGTATACTCCATGTGGAACGGCGAAATTGAAAATTGAGCTTGGTATGTTGATTGAAAACTAACCCAATAATGTAATCTATGGTTATATTAACCTTTATGATTTATGAACATAAAATATTAAATTTAGAAAAATACAGATAACGTATCTGTTCTTAAATTTCACTTTTATTCCAAGCACACTATCAAGTGATACCAGGAAGGCGAATACGTTTCTATCATTTGATTTATCTTTGCCAATATCGACCCGGCGGCGGCGACTTCCCATTCTCGAAGTAAAACACGGCGGGAAGGAAACCGCGGGATAAACCGCCTCCCCCCACCACCGCCCGCCCGATCTTTACGTTTCAGGAATAAATATTTCAGAGCGTGTGCTCCGCAAGTTAAAGTTATATATCGCCCGCGCTTGTAACAATCCGAGAATGAGAAACGTCCGTTCAGTTTTATGTAACTTGCTTTAACGTGAGCCGTTTTACGTTTGAACTACACTAGAGTTTCAAGTCTTCGTGTGTCTTTTAACGTTGTTCTCTGTAGTTTAACCCGAGGAGTATGGATGTAAAACATAGAGGTCCGATCGCTGAGTTTAGCGCGCAACTTCTATAAAATTCCCCCTACAACATTTTACTCATGTTTTAAATCGTTTAACTTATTTTTTAAAATATTATATGCATGTGCCCATTGCACTCGTTATTTAAATCAATTATTTTGTCGCAAAAACAAATAATTACAGAGTGTTTTATATATTTTGTTTCTTGTGTAATGCAGTAAAGATTTTGGCGTGAATATGGAAAGAGTGATCGGTTCAATTAACAAACTTCTCACGAATCAAGCAAAACTGAAGTATCTACTATTATACCATAGCTTCTGTATCTTCGTGGAATGTAAGAGATCTGAGCTCCATCTTAGGAGCCCAAGACTCACCTACCCATCGCGGAATTCAACAAACGAGAAAACGAAGTTCTGCCGATAGGTTGATGGCGTTACAGCGCCGCCTACCAAGGCACTAGCAGTACAGACTGTACCAGAACTGTGCTCTACGATCCCAATTCTCAACCCCACTACTGTACAGTACTCTGCGCACTAATTTTGGGTAAAAATGATTCAAGGGACGCTTATTCCCGAGAAAAAAATGAGTACCAACTCAAACAGATTGTAAATACATTTTTTTTTCACGTATTGCAATGTTAACTGCATCGTTGGTCGTGTTCGTTGCAAGCGCGACTGGTCATTCAAATTGGATTTTTCCATCTTAGATTTTATAGTAGTGACTCCGAGTTTGGATTTGTGTCCAGTCTATAGGAATTGACTTAGCATTTATTCCATATTGGAACATAAACGTAACTGTCAAAACGTCGGTGTGTACTACACTCCTGTACGTACGTTTTCGGGGATACAGGCGTGATTTATGTTACAATATTACACATTATTATTATCAATTGTTTCTATATTGATAACAGCAAAAGAATAACTAGAGTCGTGATGTTTATAAACAAACTATTCTGTTTCACCAACGACGTAAGACCGTGATGTAAAATGATTTACTCATTTACTTATAATTTATTTATTATTTACTAATATTTAATATTAATATAAAATATATTATATTTAAATATTGTATTTAATGTTTTTTTTTAATTAATTTATTTAT
>DWEJ01000721.1:0-15219 GCA_018245835.1 Mysoria sejanus stolli
CACCGCGTCCTTGTCTAGCGCGAAACTATATAAGAGATAGCAATAATACGCCTCCCACGTTTTTTTTCAAAATTTGTAAACACAATGTGATGACTGGAGCTCAAGTGCGCGGTTTGGCAACGCTAGCAAAAATGCGATTTCTTTCTTAGTGAATGACCCGACCTACACGATAGTACTGAATCAGCGTACGCCTACATTTTCGACAGCTGATATGAACATTGAGCTGTAGGTACGGATGTTCGGAATTTTCACCCAGATTAAATTTAGTCAGTTTCTGGTCGAAACAATTAATTTAGAACGATTACAACGATCCATTCGTTCGGCGGCGGTCGGTCGGTTCACTGTCCCTTGTTTTTCAAACATGGCTGAATGAATGAATGGTCAATGAACATGGCAATTGCATTTTGAATAAAAGATTTGTGAGGATTTGTTTAGAAACCGCGCTACATGTGTGTTATGGGAGCACTATGCCGATTTCACGCCAAATACGTTATCGGTGAGTGTCGTCGCTTATTCACTATACAATGAAGTTAATATTCCGGATTTACACTTTCAATACATGCAACCTACTTAACAGTTTCAGACAATTATACATTAACACATATGCTTACATATATGTGTCTGAAAACTTTATTTCAACGTGACATGATTAGATATACAAAATATTCATATCAGTTATGAATTTGATTAGATAAAGTGCCTACTACTAACTTAATTTAATATTAATATTATTAATTGTAGCTGGTTCTAACCGATTTTAATGTAATAAAGTCTAATATGTATATTAATAAGCGAGAATAGTCTGCCTTTATAAATGGTTAAAACCAAGAATTTTATTATTGTTTTTTTCACATATTCATACTTATCATTTAATTCATGAAATTTTATATTTACCATACAATTCGTGAACTTTCGCCGATAGGTCACAGCTGTAACATGAAACATTTAATATTAAATATAAAGTTCATTCCGTTAAATATCACTAGAACTTCATTAAAGAAAAAACGATAAAAAAAAACTATTATTTATATAATAAAGTAATCGTATATTTAAACAAAATGATACATTGAAGCCGATTTCGGAGATTGTAATAATATTGATATTTGGATTGTGTGGTCGGAGTACACCGTAAGGGACCTGGCGTGACGATGATATAATAATGATACCATACGATAACTTATATACCTGTATCTAAGTATCAAAAGGCGACTTCCAACTACCGTCCTCATCACCACAACTGCTGCAACAGCCATCAATCACCACAGCATCGTCATTATCATCAACATCTTCCCAGCCACCACCATCGACGTCATCGACACTACCAATACCACCATTATCATCATCATTATCTATACCGTTGGTATTGGATTCCATTCCTCCCAGAATAAGAAGAGTTAAGTATTACCTTCCAATAGGGATTATTGAATGTACACCGCATTTCCGCTGTCATGATCACATCTATAAATCGATTGGTTGGAATCACATGCGCACTGGACCACATACACGTAAGTATATATTCCGTTATATAACTTGGTATAGCCCATCGTCACGTGCTGGATTGTACGTAGGCGTTGCAAAATGGAGTGTGTTGAGAATAAACAGCAATACAAACTTGCCACCAACCGCACCATACTATATGTATTGTTAACTGCAAACCAGCACGTTAATTTGTCTTATAGATGGTTTTGCTTGCGTGCAGATTTCAATAGAATGTGCTAAAACAATCGAACTTTCTAGAACTTTCCATTCTTTCCATAGAATATGTCAAGTTCATAGTTTCGCAATGTCTGTTTTCTCTTGTTTAATATCTTTGACTGAGGGGTGCAATGGGGTATTTTATGCCTAATGGCATTCACTATCTGTAAACCCTGATGATGGGAAAAACGTTTGGTGGACGAGTATTTATAATGGACATACTTAATATAAATATACGAATACTCGTATGAAGGCAAACATATTTATACACATATTGCACATTCATACAAAAATTTATATATTTATAAATTTATATATATTCATATACATATTTTATGATATTTACATAATATTATAAATGTATTAATGCATACATAATTAATTAAATAATACACATACTAATGATTGACAAATGTCGCGTCATATTCATTATATGTATTTGTGTCTCACAACTGGATGTCTCTATAGTCAGATGAACAGTTGGACAGTTGGAATAGTATTCAAAAAAGGTAGAACAATAATTCCAAAGTTCCATAGCGGAAACAACTTTTCCTGTGTCCTTAAGTAGCATTTTCAATGTCATTATTCAGACGAGTACCAAACCAACTTTAAGCAACGCTTCTCCAAAAAATCCTGTAGGATACAACTTTTCTGTAGAAAGCCCAATAGCCAGGAATCAAACAAAGACTTTATCTTTTGGATAAACATATTGGCATTCTGCCCACCTTATGCAAATGTCCAGAGCAGCTCATAAACATGTGCATCTAGTTTTGAATAGCATTTAGAATCAGACATTTGCATAGGCAGCAAACTTTCATTGGCAAAATCTTTAATTTTTTTTATCAAATTGAATGCTTTTTTTATAAGAATGCTTTTGTTTATTTCATTGGATTTCAGGATCGAAATGCGACCTTAAGGCGACTAGCTCATAGAGTTTATTTTTTTTTACTCGTCATTACGAGCGTATTATTTTTTCAACACATCTACAAGCCTTTCAATGGCTCGTTGACTGCCTCGTTGGTCGTGTTAAATGCAAGTGCGACTGCCGATCGGAAGGTCCCGGGTTCGATTCCCGGGTCGAACGCTAAAACATTTTTTAATTAGAAAATTTTCTACTAGAAAATCTAAATTAGAATTCGTGTTGGTTGCAAATTCGACTGTCGCTCGGGAGGTCCCGGGTTCAATTTCCGGATCGGGTACTACTAAATTTTTACTAATTCAGATTTTCTACTAGTGGTCCGGAATCTGGATATGAGACCGGCGTATAGTCAATACGCTCACCACCTATTCCATAGTGGGACGTAAACGTAACTGGTGAAACGTGGGGATGTTCTTCATTCCTCTGCCTCTTTTCGGGGGTTACAGGCATGAAGTTACGTTTGTAACTTCCATAACTTCTTAACATTAAATTGGAGTATACGGTGCACCAAAAATGGCTAAAATTCAACTTAATTTGTACAGTACTGTACAGTACAGTAATTTGTACTGATAGTGATAGACGAACAAAAAATTATAGTTGGCCGCACTGGCAAGACTTCTACTTCTGGTATTGGTTACAGCCGCTGTGAAACATAAAACACAAATTGTGTGTTAAAAGACATGACGAAAAGCCACCGGTCCTCCGTAGCAGACAGTGTTCTATACTGCTCAGATGCTTCGTCAACTATAAATAGATGAGTAACAGCAAACAAATAACATCCTGCTCCGTTCCCGAAATATATCCCTTTAGTTCGGTTCTAAATCACTTGGTGTGTATGTTTTTAGTTTTCTATTTTGCTTAGTAAAACGAAATTTGGATAAAAGAACGAGAACGGTCCGCCATAGCACTCATTTGTGAAGGCATATATCCATATTAAACTAAAGTAGGCTGAATGTACTCGTAGTAATTATGATGATGACGATGATATGTTTTAACGTTCTATAAAATGTTAATAATCAAAATATGAAACACAACGAAAATAATAAACGATTCATTTATTCCAAATTGTACATTTTTAATTTATTAATGATTGCATGTAAAGTGACATGAAATCCATGGTGCCTTTGTAAAGAAACACAGTAATATAATATTAGCTAGTTAAATTCATTGATGATGAACTTCCCTATTCGCACGTGCGTATGAAACAGGCACGTGCTAAAATTATTAAGAAGTATACAGACCTTCAAGAACAAGAACCCGTTTTGTTTCGTACTTATTATCTATAGATCATTATTGTGTGATATAGAAAAATAAATAGTTAAAAACCCAAGTTTAAAGACTTAATTAAAACAAGAAAGTATTACGTAAAATAAATAATAAACAATAGAAGAAAATGAGCAAAACGAGATAAAGTAGAGCAAGTTAAACTTTTCACAGCACAAAAATTGTATCTCTTAAAGTTGTAGAATTTGATATCAATATTTAATTAATTAGTCTTACTCGATCGATATAAACAGATCGAAATTATTACATCTGTCATATTGAAGCCTGCACCTATAAGATCTTCTCACCACTGTGGCAATAGAGAACCATAGATTGGAAATTAGAAACGTTGTCAATGAAATGTACGTAATTAAACTAAGGGACGTAAACAAGACAGAATTATAAAATATACAAAAAAGAAGTATGTATAGTTAAAAGCTCCAAAAATATTGTAAAATTAGGTAAAAAAAAATAAACGAGCAAGTTAAATGCCCCATGCCAAAAACGATTTGTTTGTCGTTCCCACCAGACCCAGATAAACACAGTTCGGCCTCAGTCCACAAAAGTTAACCACTGATTCAGTGCGTCAGCTATATTTAGCGGTGCCTCTCCCGAACGCTCCTGTGGCATCCTTTTTAGCGCTTACTGAAAACTAAGTTAGAATAACTCGAATTTCGGTGAATGATTCATTCTGTTCACTCTTTGCATTTACATTAGGATTCACAGTCTGCAGAGAAAGAGACAAAGATACTTAGTTTATATATGCAAAGGTATTGATGGTACGACAGATCATCATCATCGTCACCGCCTTGGTCCTCTGTTTCCACGTCCTCGTTTCCTTACCACACACGTCACAGTACTGACTCGTATGTTAAGATCGATTATTATTATTATGGGTTTTCATTATTAGGGTCGACTGTTATTATTAATAGGGACTATAATGTTAGTTTTGGTTTCCTTGACTATAATACTATATTTTATTATATCACAGATATTAAAATATTTATTTTTGGTTTTAAAAGTTTCGTTTTCTGAAAATGCATTAATGTTGTTTATTATAAAAATTCTTGCATACTGATGCATAAGTTACTTCGTCTCGGACATTGCCTTTACGCATTTGAGAAATTACATCGAGATCAAGATCAATTAATATAAGTATTACCGATACGCAAAATTTTCATTCAAAGACAAGGTATCGCGAACTGTGCGAGTTCCTTCACCTCACATCAATCTTATAAGTGTCCGACATGCGGTAATACATCATTCATTTTTTCGTTCTCAGCCGCAAAATCTTGTATCACATACTTTTTTAAATATGGCAGTCGTGTACTTGGAAACCAGTGTTGCTGTCATAACCACTTCAGCGTTCTTAAGACGTGCGTTCAATATGCAAGTAGTTATAAGTTTATAAGGTTTGCATGCGACGCGTAATAAACTGGATATGTCTTGGAGTATTGTTTTAGTAAGCACATTTAAATTTAAATAGGTTATAATTTCGATTCCCGTCCC
The DNA here is from genome assembly GCA_018245835.1 of Mysoria sejanus stolli. Classification (NCBI taxonomy): domain Eukaryota; kingdom Metazoa; phylum Arthropoda; class Insecta; order Lepidoptera; family Hesperiidae; genus Mysarbia; species Mysarbia sejanus. The sequence continues at coordinate 5,387 of DWEJ01000721.1, forward strand.
GGATAAATGTTTGCTTCTTTTTTTGTTTGTTTGTAAGGTTATTATACTTAAGTATCTACATATATGCTTATTAAATATTCATGTTACATATTTACATATTCCCTGATTGCCATAGCATAGGGACCTCAAGTTATGCATTAAATGATCCAAAATACTAATATTATTACATAAATAGCATTGGGACATATTAAATAGTAGTTTCTACAGATATAAATCCCAAAGGTGTATGTTATAAGACTCGCGGTGAAACAGCATCAGCTAGTGCACAAACCCCTTAATGCGTTCGCGACGAGTTCGAGCGTGAGCTGTATGTTAAACTTGTATTGTAGAAACACGGAAGCGGTTACAAAAAGCAATGTACGAGCCGCACATACACGCGAGAACAATCCGAAGGGCGATACAGTCGCTTCTTCATGTTTATTGTTCCTGCTCGACGTGGAACACTGTCTTTATGGTATCACTATTATCATTGATAATTCCGAAGTAGTTATTATGTAGTTTGTGTTATATTTTGCCTCAAATTGCTGTTGTATGAGATTTAAAAGAATTATACTTTGAATATGTTTATGTAAGAATCAGCTCTTTGGTTTGATCACATTTACGAATAATATCTGTATTTTTGTTGTTATTGTTAATATAAACCGGCATATTATAGTATTAGCTCAGTTCATTGCTAGATATAGGCCCGTGTGAAATAAGATTTTGCCCATAATAAGAATTCGTGGCGTTCTTCTATTTCCATTTATAAGAGAATTTTTAAGTTCCATAGTAAAAGGTAAACGTAGCTGTTGAAACGTGGGAGTGTATTACACTCCTCTGTCTACCTCGTCGTGGATTAAAGGTTCGATGTTGGTTTCATAAGTTTTGTATTCATAATTTTTTGTATTTGTTAACAGAAGGCGAATTGGAAACAGAATGGCTGCAATCGGCCGGTCTGGGTTCGTTGGCGGCGCCGTTCCACGCTGGCCTGGAGGTTACCGAGGCGCAGCTGGGTGAAGCGGTGCGGCCGCTGCCCAGAGAGCAGGCCGCGGCCGTGCGCCGCCGAGTCAGACGACTCAACCGCACTGTGAGGAGACGCAAGGCCGCCTCCAGAGCGAAGAAACCAGATATCCGAGATGTGTTCAGGGATTTAGAGGTGAGTGACCAGGTGGTGTGACTTGTGATTTTTAAGTTAATCGATTGGTATAGCAATGTTCTATAACAAATATTAAGGGAACAAGAGAAAAAAAGCTTGAAATAACTTATTAAATCTACAATAAGTTTAGTTTTTGAAAGACAGTAAATTTTGTTCATAATTCATGGGAATTAAAAATTTGATCATTCTCAAAAGTTGAAACGTGCCAAATGTAACTAGATTTAAGTAAATATAGTGAATTTAAGAAATTTTAGTCTTCTTAAACAAAATAAAGGAAAGGAACTCTTGAGGAATTTTTTTTATAAAAACTCGTCTACTCTTCTTAACACTATCAAATAAAGATCACATATTTTGTTCAGATACATTTACAAAAAATACAAGATTGTATCGATCATCTCATTGTACGTACTAACAGGTTTTCCAAACGTAGAATTTCTTGTAGTAGATCAGAGTCTCGAATGGTGCCTGATATATTTCATGTGTCATCTCCTATTCCACGTTAGGACTTATAATTAACAGATGAATCCTGGGAGAGTTCTACTCCTGTATTTACCTGTATCCTGTACCCCTTCGGTGCTTTCAGGTGTAAAAATAAAAATAAACACGTTATTTTGCAAAACACACCAGGCTTTAAAAATAAAATATCCAAGCCTGAATCACAAGCCTAGCCTCCAATAAACAAGGACTTATTACTTTGCTAAAGTCTACGGCACTGTGCTGCACTTTTGAAAAAGTCTGAGATGTTATGCATAAATAAAAATATATTATTACTAAGCAGTGAAAATTTTAACTTTTTGTTTTGACATTTATTAAGTATGCACTTAATCTTTGTCGTGTTGCAAGCGTTTAAGATTCTCCTTTTAACATGCCGTCCTTATAAACGGCGTATTTATAATTAACTGAGATTACGCTTCGAGATCACAGTTGATAAACACTGGCTGTAACCGGTCTCCACTTTCATCGGACATCGGAACCACGGTACGATCAATAACGGTCAGTCGTTTGCTCAACACTAGCGCGTAATATGTCAGATTTAGTTTGCTTACTAGCTTATTAGCGCTACCTGGTCTTATTTCTATAATGTATGTATGTATTCCATAACATGACTATTTTTCAACATTATCTGGACTCTTTCACCAATCATTTAACAGTCTTCTATTACTTGATTGATCAGAATCGTATCTTCCTAGATAGATCATAGATCATTTTCTCTATAACCTGCTCTTCGCTGCATGCTTCTCTGAATTCGTCTTTGGTCGAGTGGTTGCAAATACAACTATTTACTGTGAGGTGCTAAATTCAAATCCCAGATCCGTTAGTGTTGGATATTTCTAAATTTGAATGTCTAGTAATGGCTCGTAGTTTGTGCTCAGTGTATGGCAATATTCTCTCCCTTATTTCATGCTGGGACGTAAACATTAATGGTGTAACGCGGGAGTGTACTTCACTGCTCTGCATACTTTGTCAAGGATTACAGGCGTAATGTTACATTTATATTCATCGTGTTCGAATGATCTGTGATTGTTTTTCTTTGGTTTTGTACTCATGAGATATTCCAATGAGTCAGTGCGGCGGTTCCTTATTTATTCTTATTTGATTTCATGAGAAATGCTAACTTTACTGTCCGTGCTGTGACTGCGCATACGTGATGCGTCATTTTCTTTGTATGATTTTGGGGAAACATGTTTTATACTTATTGATGATATTTTCCTAAGTTCCACTTCATTAAGTCTATAGAATTTCGTCTGCACGCTAACTAATTGTGCTTTGAATCAGTTTTTATTTTCGTTGCCCCTTTTTTGGTTTTTAAAATGATGATTTTTGTTTCCAATGCAATAAATTATTTCTGTATGTCGTAAATTATTGTTGAAATAGCTTAAATGATTTATGAGAAACATGTAATAATAATTTTGTAATAAATTTAATATGTACTAAAACTTGACGAGAAATTTAAAAATTTGGGGCTCTGTGGACTGAGAAATTTATCATATTTATAGTGTGTAAGATGAAGCAATGCAAAAATCTAAAATCTACTGATAAAGATCTAATAGGTGTTACAAGTCCATTCAATAAAATAGAAGATTCATTGTTTACATTCATATTGTTAATAACATTAATTAATATTATTGTTAATAACATGTAATAGACTGTAGTCGAATACAGCATAGCAAATTATTAATCTATGGTCATATACTCATTTCAATAAGAATCTCAATAAAATTCAAACTTGGGACGCATTACGGTCCGATAAATACCTCATACACGATCATCATCCTTTCTAATGATAATGTCGGAAGTAGAGGTTCTATAATAATTAGACTCAATCATTCATCATTCTTCCAGTCTACCTCCATGATTCGGTTACGCAACAAACACGTGCGTAGCGGCAAGTCAGTTCCACCTGGCAGCCTCTCACAAACTAGTTTGCTGTTTCAAGTTTATTACCAACAGTTTTTTAAATCTCCAAACCGTTATCGAACGTGGCTTTTTTTGAATCGAAATAGCTTTGTCGTTATTTGGGGCCAGTTATTTCAATAGAGTCAATAGCAATAAGACACTTGATGTATTGTGTATTTAAAAGTTTTTATCGATTTTGCTTTTCCGTTCAATCTTACCTTTAAACGACTGTCCCTTGGCTCTGAAAAAAACCCTTAAAACCAAATCGACAAAAAATTTCAGTATTCCCTTTTTCGAGTTAATAAAACTTGTGAGAATTGTAAAAGTTGTAAAACTATTGTATAGCTTTTTTTGGTTTTTCCAAAAAGGAAATGAAAGGGAGAGAGTGTCTGTTCTGAAGTCTTCAGCGCTAAATCACATTATTCTAGCTTACAAATCGTGACTGACTTTGGCATGAGTTTCAATCAATTATCATTAATTTAGAAAGAAAGGTTAGAATTTATTTCTCTATTTCGGTAACGATCACGAACATAGATGTAACATTGGATTCGATACGATAGCCGCGGCAGGCGAATAATCGCCGTCGAAATTGATTGCAGTTTAACAAAAACACACACATGTTTAGGATATACTCATTTACTTTTATAAAAGTCATATTTGTGATATTACGCTTATTAATTTTTTTTTGTTAGAATTAAAATTCGTTTTTATTATATCGTTTTAATGGATTCAAGAAAGTGATTTGACCGCGCTTGTCTTGAAATATGCTTTTTTAATAAGATCATTGTGACCAAGACAGATTTATGATAAAAGCTTTATTCTTTAATACATGTGGCCTATAGAATATAGCGCTATATAGCGGTAGGCTGTTGCATTGCGGTAATTTTTTGCACTGATAATTTTCGAATTATTGCACGCCATTAAGAACGAGCCGTTGTACTGTGTTTCCACGCATTACCAATATCATGTCCATTTTTCTTCGACACTTTCTTTATAGTGGGTGATCTTAATACCTCCTAGATTGGTCTCGGACAGTCATTAAGGCTCTGACGATTTCGCATCGCTTGCTTTCACAGTGAACACGTGAACCAGTTATGGTAGTTACTGAGTTATGACGTCTGCTATTATATTCGTGAAACTTACATTATTATTCTACATTCCAATACATTAATATAGATCTACATGTAAATATGAATTCCTTTTCAATTTTAATTTTGCTATGTTATCTATTGTGATATTAATTTAAAATAAATTATTTAGAAATCGTTTCTAGTGTGTAAAAAAACTGAATCGAAAATAGTTTTTGCCAAAACTTAATATCTTTGAAGAAGTAATTAAACTGCACTATTTTTTATATATCATCTGTTATTGTATTGTATCAGTCAAAACAATTGTGTGTTAGATCTAGTCTCGGAAGTTCTAGTCCATTTTACCTAAATATTGCAATGTACTAATCACGTCGCGTTAGTAGAAGTTGTAAAGCTAAAGCTGGTAAATGGATAGATATTAGATTTCAACACTATTAACGGCTTTGTCGTTTGTTGTGTCACGAATTTAACTGTCCATACAAGGGAATAATCGTTTGAAAGAGCGCCATTGTCGTGGTAGACAAATTATGGAGTACCGTTTATAATTTTTCATTCATCATGCATTTCTGGTATTACATTTTTAAATGTGTGTTTCTGTGCTTCGATATGTCCATCATTTTATCAATTGTTATTGTTACATTTCTAGAAAGTTGGTGTGTCCCAAGTAGATCTCATCTATCCATTACCGCCTATCTTTTTAATTCCGATCACTTTTAAAAGCCACCATACGTATATCCAATCTCATTAAAGATATCCAAAATTGCTTGTGTTATCTCATGATTAGCGCCATTGTAGTGCCGCAAAACCTCATTACTTGATTATGTTCACTACAAATTTTAACTATCAACGCTTCGACAATGACTATATTAAACACAGGTAGACAAATCTACATTGCATTACTGGGATTTGTCTTACGGTCTATAACCGGACTCTTTGATAGCCAACTTTGATCGCGTAAGACGTACTTAACTTTCTAGTTAACATGAGCATTCACAAGTATGCAGTTATTAACTGTTAATTCTTAGAACTTATCAAAAACTACCTTTGTTATTTTATGTAGCATTTGCGTTTTGAAAAATCCGATAGTTACGATCTGTGAATGCTGAAGTAATTTAATTGTATATACAACATGGTAGTATAGGTAGCTGCTTTAATATTTCGTTCCTTCGTTCTCGTGTCTTCTTTATTCGTCACCCTTTGACGTCACTGGTTTCTGTCAAGCAATTAAATAGTATTATTAGCGAGGTGTAATAAAACTTCTCTGAGCTAATAATATTTCAAACTAAGCTGATTTGATTAACGTGAGGCAGTTTTTCATAACCATGACACACTTTTTGGTGATTAATCTCGTGAGAATAACACGAAAATCAATTTTGTTATTGCTGTATTATTTTATAAGTACTTACTGTTACGTAGCCTGCGACAATGGTTCTTTACGGTATGTATATTAGCTGTACGATAATTAAATACAAGATTACTCAACAAGGGATCGATCATGCGTTGGGCTGCACACACGCAGGTTGTGTTACCTTCCTCTTGGCATACACCAAGATCCTACTAGATTTATATTGTTATACAAATAAGTATTTTAGTTGCTTTTATATCTCTGTTTGGTATAACGTGACTGTACAGTCAAGTTATGCAAAGAACGGATATGGCAAATTTTGTTAGCCTTTTTAGCGGAGGCTTGTTAGCGGACTGCAATGATTTTTTTTCAGTTATTATTGTTTCAGATAAAACTCAAATCAGCGAGGTTTCGATTTAATTTTACTTATGTCATTAATGTATTACTATCAAATCGGTATTATTACCTACTAAATTTTTGTTGAAACTATTAGCGTTAATTCACATACTTATCTATGGACGTCATCATCATTAAAACTATACATATAATATTATGATTGTTTCTGAGCATTTTGTACTGAATTCGTTGGAAATAGTTACAGCTCTCAAAACTGGTTAATGCTTTCTGTGGGCAATGGCGGCCGTATTAGGGCTACGCGATAAGTAACCTCGTTTGTCATTAGATAAATATGCAATTAAGGAATAAGGGACTTTGGAAACATAGTTTTGTAATGTTACGCTGGCAGTGCACGCGTTTATTCTAGACCTGGCGCTATAAAGTACTTTCCAAATTCGAATATTACACCTTATTTAAAAAGTAATAAAAAAGCGCGGTTAATTTCACAGACAATAAATCCATTCACACAATGTTTAGGAAGCATTCAAGATAAACATTGTGATCGTCACAGATTGGGATTTGTAATCGAAGTATTGTTTAAAAAAATGATGAGTGCGATATAAATGATGAACGTATTAATTGACCAAGTGGCGTTTCGCGAACGTTGGATTTAAACAAAACGGACGTACGCGCCGCGGCGAGTTGCCGAGCATCCGGCGAATTTCAAAACTGTATTGGGTGTTTTGTACACACTGCGGAGAGTTGGTGTTCAGTGCAGTTGGTTGGTTGTGTTGTGATAATTGTTGCGCTGAAAATGATCTGTGAAACGGTCCGACACAAGGTGTGCGAGAAGATGAGCAACTGCAAGGGGCTGGTGTTGATGAAGTCCTACTTAGACGCTATGGTGCCTATTATCTTTAATATTTTTGTTATATGCACGCTACAGATGTAACGAATATTTGCATTCGCGAATATTCGCATATTTTTGCATATTTGCATTCGCAGAATTGTTGCCAATGTTTTGCCAATACAAAATTTTGGAAGAAAAAAATTTAGTTATTTCTTATGTTTTTTAATACAACATAAAGGAACAACCTAGTGATCACATTATACATTTTCAGTTTATCATTTCGTATTATTTCTTTATTTACTTAACTTTGAGCAATGAAGCTTAACAGTTAAATTTTCATTAGAACATTAACACACAAAATATATAATGCAATGAAAACAAACAAAAACAAATTCTTTTGTGAAATTTTCTATCAAAAACTGAATATTCGCATTCGTATTCGCGAATGTAGGTAGCAGACATTCGCATTCGCGAATATTCAAAAAATTGACATTCATTCATCGCTACTATGCACATCTAGATTTTGGTACTTTAAATTATTCATACTTCTTGAAGATAATTTCATTAGCGGCTATTGTAATCAGTACTTTTATAAATACATATTATAAACATCAGTAAATAGTTGTAGCGAGTTGTATATATAGTTTTGAATTTGAGATTTTCGTTCCCAGTCTGGGGTTTGAATCCTGGCTTACAACCCCAATAAACTAAGTGTTGACTTTTCATGACTGAAACGTTTAAGGAAAACATCATGAAAAACCTACGTGCCAAAAATAACTTGCCTTTGATGTCTGTTACACTACAATTAACTTAGGACTTAGAGGGATCAGCCCAGCCCAATAATAAAACCATAAAACAAACCATGATAAATAATCAGAATCATGATAAGCCTATTTATCAAAACACAGAAACTTAAACTATATTCCATGAGCAATCACTGGTTGATAAGGATAAAACAGTTTTGGCTTCAAAGCTTAAATACGCCTAGGAAAGTTTGCACATCGAGGTATGCAAAATAAATGAACTTCTTTGGGCGCGGTAGAAAATTTATGCATTAGGTAATATATGCATTAATTATCACAGTTATCATGTGGTTATCGAGATACCGCATTTGTAAACATGCTAATAAGGTTTATTTAGTTAGTAGGTTTATTTAGTATTTAGTTTAGTATAAAATATTGTCAATATTTAGTGATAGTTCAATTACTACTTTCAATAAATTACTACTTACATTGATTTGTCATGCTTATTTCGCATTCTCTCTCACCGCGTTGGTGGTGTAATGGTAGCATAGTTGCCTTCCAGGCAGCTGATCCGGGTTCGATTCCCGACCATCGCACCATCACGTTCCATTTCGAGTCTGAAATAGTTTCTTGCTTTATTGATTTACTGTTAACAAAAATATATATGGCTGGTTGTATATAAATCCTTTGTTTTTTTCCCGACCCGTTTATTGTTTCACTGCTGGAACATGACACGCCTTACGGGAACAATATTTTTCGAGTACTTCTTTAGACTTTCTACTTTTTTAGACTACATTCTTTTTTTAAACTTTTCACTTTGCGAAAACATTTGATTGGTGTTTAGATTTTTAGTTTATAAGTAATATTGTTTTAACACTGTATATTTTCCAAATAAAATAAAATAAAATAAAAATATTTTTGCTCAACCAACTCAATATAGTTATCAAATGAAAGGGAGACGGATTTTATTTCAACTAATACTTTGCTGCTAGAAATCAGGGTCTGATGATGCAGCTCGAAGATGGTCATAGGAACTCGGTAATTAAGTGACACAACCCCATCGAGTTGGGGCTCGTATTGATCGTCTTAACGAGTACTTTGGTGCTAGATGGTAACTAGGGTCTGATTATGGAGCTGGAAGATGTCCATAAAATCTGGGTAAGAAACTAAGCGACACATGCTTAAAAATGGAAAATAAATAATAGTTTAAAAAAACTAAAAAAATACGCTTATCTTGCTAGCCGAACTAAAAATTAGAAAATAATTAAGTCGCTTTAAAATAAAATTATAATACAATTTAAGTCATTGACAATAATTCAATTCAGAGTAAAAAGCGTGGGGTGCATTTAACTACGGTTCATAACTATCTTCTCATAGACAACAGTAAGAAAGCATGGCAAACTATCCGCAAGCTTTCTAGCGATCCTCCGCCTCGCGCCACTCCAAGTCGAGTTACCGCGAACCAGATAGCCCACCAGCTCCTCCTCAACGGGAAGCCACCGGGCCGTCTTGCGAAGTTTCCAAAACAAACACCTCTGCTGGGTCAAGCGACCAAATAAGCAAACTGTTCGACGTAAGCGATATTGTGGTGGCTATCAAACAGCTGAAATATGATAAAGCTTCGGGCGTGGATAACATCTTTGTGGAGCAAATAAAATACCTTGGCCACGGTGTCATGGTTATTACGACTTTTCAACTGCTGCCTGGAGTCCGCTTCTATTCCCCGCCTCTGGAGGAAATCGAAGGTCATAGCGATTCCCAAGCCAGGAAAGTCAACAGACAATCGCAACACTTTCGGCCAATATCTCTATTGTGCCACACATATATACTGTTCGAAAGAATGCTGTTGACTCGCCTCACGGGCCTAACCTGATTCCAGAGCAAGCGGGCTTTCGGCCGGCAAAGTCGTGTTGTAACCAGACACACAAACTCACGCAGC